>CM076970.1:4654508-4708231 GCA_039105355.1 Benthosema pterotum
TAGTAACACAATAGGGAAATATCTGTGTAATAGCGGTGATATTCTAATAAGTGTAATAGAGCAATAGGGGAATATGTGAAATAGGGTAATAGTGTAATACCCTCAAGTGATTTTGGCCGGGGGGGGGGGGGGGGGGGGGGGGGGGGGGGGGGGGGGGGGGGGGAATAGTGTAATAATAGTTTAATTACTAACTACACTATAACTTGTCAGATCGAAGTTTCCATTGACATAGCAACCATTATGACAACAGGTAACGTTACAACAGTCGACGGATAATTTGCATTCATGAGGGCCAATTACTGGCCCTCTGGTACCTGTATGTTGAACACACCATGATAAGAGATGAATGCAACTAATTGTTTGACAATTTCTCAACTCAATGAATTTACTTTCTCATTTCTCTATGAAAGCATTTTTTAATACATGCAGTTTCATCTTTATATTTACCTTGTTTATCTTGAAACAGAGTGCTGTGGCTCTGGCCCTCGACCATTTGTTCTATTTTGGTAGTCTATTTGAGTTTGACATCCCTGAGCTGATGGTTGTTTCACAAGGTCCTTGTAAAACAACCATCAGCTCATTGATGTCACCTGTGCAATCTGATTGGTCCAAATTATTGCATATCTCTACCTATCTCATAGACCATTATAGGTGGAAACTGCTTATAACCCTCCACTTCTGGAAGGAAAGCCCCATTGGGTTCTATACAGTATGCACAGCATTTAAAAAATATTATTTTGCCCCAGAAAACTTAGATCAGTATTTTGAAGCCGTTTTTAGAATCCGTCTCAGTCAAAATGGGATGACAAAACCACTTATCTCCAGTTTCTCCACTAATCTCAAAAGCAAAACCCTGTATCTCCACTAAAGACCTTAAACTGTTGACTGATGATTTTTGTAGAACTATATTTTTTATTTGTGGGGCTAAGTGTGGTCAACAACAGCATTTTAGGTTTATTTGGCCAGTTAGTTTTCTGAGAAAAACAGTTTTTTCATCCTCCTGAAAAGTTACGTTTTTGGAGATAAGTGTTTTTGACAGGACACCGACGATATTAAGCACACACTCATATGCTCAAAAACACACTAATTGGAGAAAATGGCTACATGTATGTGCTCCAATTATACAGCAAATAAAGACTATATTATACTCAACAGAACAAATAAACATACAGTCATGAAACACGATTGCACTACGACAAAGCACTACCATAAAATAAATAAAATGAAAAATATAGTTTGTCAGTGTCTCTGAAAAACTAGTCTTGCAAACATGACACTAGAGTAGACCATCAGAATCGCCACTTAACTATCAGCATTGATTTCCCAATAGTTGTCATGTTTTACACACGTGTCTAAAAGGCTTTTATTTATTTGCGCTGGCCTCTTTGAAAACTATAGCCCCGTTGTGCGATCTCTCAGCTTCGATGGCAATGCTGTCTGCAGTGGTCGCGCAACAGAAAATACTATCCAGCACGTTCGTTTCTGACCCCCCAATGTCGCAACTCTACTAGATGGCATGATTCTACCCAGAGCAGCCTGGGTAGAGTAGCTATGTAGGCCTGGAGTACAGACAGAGCACGCTAACACCGTTCACTTCATGGAGCAAGGGGGACAACAAAACAGCTCATTTGAGGCTACTCACCACAGCTCGACGTGCTGCCTTATAAGCCATGCATCCGCCCGTATCGGCTTTAGAAAACGGCTCTGCTGTCATTATTTATCAAACCGAACGCAGTCCTTGGTAAAAAGGCAAAGTTTTCTTTTCCCTACGTGTGTTTTGTAAACAAGCGGTGGACGCCATGACAGGATCTCGCTCAACTGCATGGAGGAGGAGGGCCCATGCTGCAGATCCGTTTCCGGTCCTAGTCTGTGCAAATGACAAAACTAGTAGGCGGGCTTTAAACAGGATCTCAGCAATGAGCAGTAAATAGACACCATTATCCCTTTGGCCGCGTCGGCGTCGCTGCGTGTGAGAACTGTGAACTGTGTGAGCCTGCTGCCTGAGACTGAGCTGCGAGCGACCAAATCCCTCCCCGACTCTCGATAAACATCCCATAGCTGGGAAGGCTCAGCCTCAGAGTGGTATCCTATAGCAACGACTGAAATGAACGGGGATGTATTGGCTGGATTGCCACCATTGCCACTCATTTCTCCCGGATAGGTCTCTGCAGGTGGGGGAGCGCCACCTGCAGGTGGGGGAGCGCCACCTGCAGGTGGGGGAGCGCATGTGGAGCAAGGGGAGCGGCGCTCCGCCTTGCTCCGGCAGAATTAACCCCTGCAGACAAGTATTAGTCTATTGTTTATGTTTTTTTTTTTTTTTTTTTTTTTCTTTTCTTAGCTATATATACCACAGTTTGAATCTTATTCATCTTAGAGTCCCTTTTGTGTGACTGGCTCCAGGGTGGATCTAGGTATGGGGGGCAATGCCCCCCTAAATGCCCAGTCTGCCCCACCAAACACGATGGCATGCAAAACAACCCAAGATATTTCAAATGAAATTGGGAAAGTTGTTCTTGTAACATAGTCGAATGTGTGTGTGTGTGTGTGTGTGTGTGTGTGTGTGTGTGTGTGTGTGTGTGTGTGTGTGTGTGTGTGGGTGTGTGTGTGTGTGTGTGTGAGTGGGGGAGGGGGCGGGGTGGCCCAATTAATCCCATATAGGTTCCTGATGTCTTCAATATTCACTATGTCAGAACGTGTACGACCATACAGCAGGGGCGGATCTAGGCATGGGCATGGGGGGGGGTCTAAATGCCCAGTCTGTCCCACAAAACACGAGATCTTTCAAATGAAATGTGGCAACACTAAACCAGCAGCATTTCATCACTGAAAACAGAAAACTCTCAGAAAACTCTCTGAGTCAGACCTTTAGCTTACGCATGCCTGCATGTCTGTTGCAACTTTTAACAACAACTGATGTTATTAACTTGTTATTGATGCTTAACTTGACTAATAAAAGTCCTGTAACTGAGAATGGTATGGGTGTGACTAGAAAATGGTAATGATAATGGTAACATTTCCCCCACATGGGAAATGTTACGTCTGCCCCTGCCTACAGTGCAGCATGACACTTGCATACCACAACAACACGGTTCAGGCCCTGGTTTCACAAGGCAGAACAGTGCGACTACTGTGGAGGCTTCCCATGCTCTCTCCAGATGTTGCAGTGACTCAGAAGGGAGTGGAGAAGTTCACAAAAGTCAGGGAGAACAGATGATTTTTTTAAGCCAGCAGCCAGATCCCCTGCTCTGATGAGAACCATCTCCGTTGGCTGTCCTCGCATCCTCAAAAAGTGGTTATCTGAAGTTGTATTCGTAACGGACACGTAAACATGGATACACATAGTTTAGGGTGGCCCTATTCCCAATCTCCAACAAAGGGTACACCTCTTTCCGTGCTGCTTTTTATATATAGATATATAAAAAAAATGTTAAAGATGGAATACCATGATTTTTTTCTAACCTAAAACATGATCATTAGGTATTAATGTTATATGAAAAGTAAGATTTTTTTTCCCCCAAAAAGTGTACAGTGTTTGTTAAACTGGCATTTTTATGATTTACCAGTTCATTAAACCCTTTCAGGACGGGAATCCATATTTGGATTCTGTACAATATGTACAGTATTACAGAATAAACTTTTTTGAAGCTGATATACAAATATTTCAAGTTTTTCAGAAACCTTAGGTCAGGCCTAAATGGGTTAAGTGTGCCTGGTTTGCCTGGCATGTACAAAAGTAAATACAAAATCACGGCACCTAGCTCCTCTTTAAATCAGTGGTTTTCAACCTTTTTTGATCCCATGGACCACTATTTATCCAGGATTTGAGCCACGGACCACCATTTGATGACATTTTAGCCCCACAGACCCCAAAACTGAAGATTTATTTTGTTTTTGTCCACAATTCCTGGCTGGATTTCAGAAACAAAACAGTTTCAAAACATCCAGATTAAAATGACCATTAATCTTCTACATTCCCAAGTTGTGTAGACTCGGGCTAATTCACTTGATGAATATTTTAACTATTGGGGGTGTAAACATGAAACCAAATGGCTTGCAGGTCCATTTGGTTTCATTGTTATGGTCTCAAAGAGTTACTGTACATTTGGTTAACCAACTGTTGACCACCTGGAAACCTCTCAAGGACCACTGGTGGTCCAAATGAGAACAGCACATACAAATATCTCCCTCTCTCTCTCTCTCTCTCTCTCTCTCTCTCTCTCTCTCTCTCTCTCTCTCTCTCTCTCTCTCTCTCTCTCTCTCTGACACACACACACACACACACACACACACCACACACACACACACACACACACACACACACACACACACACACACACACACACACACACACACACCCGCCCATCCCTCGCAGTACTCCCAAGGCATTCCACCACCCCTGAACACATTGGCTTTTCATCCCAGACGCAGTGTGTGTGTGTGTGTGTGTGTGTGTGTGTGTGTGTGTGTGTGTGTGTGTGTGTGTGCGTGTGCGTGTATGTGTGTGTGTGTGGTGTGTGTGTGTGGTTCATTGATGCATCGCATCAATGAACCGCACTCCAGTCTTCCCCAAAAACGGTGGTTTCACTTCGCTTCAAAGTTTTTCTTATATTTATTTGCACTTAATTTGTTACAAAAAAACGTGGTCCAGCTTATTTTTGTGAAAACACTCCTTAATGCCTGTTTCCCCTAAGGGGCTAAGGGGTCAAATGCAAGTTCACCTATATACATCGCTCCAAAATGCAATTTTCTGCTATATGTTGTCTCCCCACCATGTCAGTAGTGTGCTAACACTCACACTTTCACTTTCACTTTTGGTACAGCAGTGGTTCAGCTGTCTCAAAAGGCACATGGTTTATGGCTGAACCACTGCTGAACCGAAAGTGAAAGTGAAAGTGAAAGTGTGAGGGTTAACACACTACTGACATGGTGGGGAGACAATATATAGCAGAAAATTGCATTTTGGAGCGATGCATATAGGTGAACTTGCATTTGACCCATTAGCCCCATTATAAGCCTATTTTGGGAGAGGGGAAACAGGCATTAAGGAGTGGTTTCACAAAATAACACCTGAACCACTTTCTTCTAACAAATTAAGTCAAAATAAAGATTAAAAAAAAAAAAAAAAAAAAAAAAAAAAAAAAACTTTTGGTGTGCAATTCTCCTTTAAACATAGGTGGGTGAATATACCCTTGGTGTGGGATGAAGAACTTGTTTTTTGGCAACACTAGAGGGAAGTAGAAGGCATCGTTACGCACTATGCAGCGATGTGCCATGATGCCCAGGCGTGAGCTGGCGCAGGGGTCGGCAACCCTAGGCACGCGTGCCAACGATGGCACGCCGGAGAGTATCAGGCTGGCACGCGGCCAGATCCTGGGAATTTTTTTTCCCCTCTCGATATTAAAATTACTGCATTCCTCTTGAATGTGCACGTCGTAAAATAAAGATTATACTACAGTATTTGCGGTATAATTCTGCGAGTTCGAAATAGGTGCTGCAACTCACGTATAATGCTCTGTCTGTGAGCTTGTAGATTGTATATTTATCAGCGATAAACTATCGTGCAGTGCACAGCTGTTAACATTGCATCATACAGTATACACAGGACGCCGAGCAGGACGCTCCGTGTGAGAGAACATTATAAACATGGCTAAAAAGGCACAAACATTCCTGTCCAGATGGGAGAGATGGCTACGGATTTGTTCCGAAGCAAGACGGTCCCGTCTGTGTTTTATGATTGGAGAACGTCGTGTGGGAGGAAAACTCATTTGGCGAGAGACCGCGACTGACCGTGGTAAAGCGATCCGACAGTCGCGAACCCGCAGTAAAGTGATGTGAAGCACGGTAGTGGCTGTTCAGTGCTTGCAGGTCGCTGCGGTGGTGTTACCACGTGTGTGTGTGCGTGCATGGCTGCGCCTGCGTGTGCGTAAATTGTGCGTAATGAGACTGAGTGTTCTAATGTGAAAGTAATGCACAGTGTGCTGAGTTGTTCTGATGGCGAAATATTAATATTGCAATGAATGTAGGACTGTTCTATTGATGTGTTTTTTTCCCACATCAATAGAACAGTCCTAGATTCATTGTTGCACTAAGTCTGATTGATCTAATGTGAAAGAAAAATATCTACCAGTCTGACTGTTCTGATAAGAAATAAAAATATGGCCTAAGCATGACATCTACTGTCTGTAACTGCAGAAAATGGCCATTAAAAATGTGGAAACTGTGAAAATGCACTAAGTAGCTCTCGGAGTGTCAAGGAAAAATATCCTGGCACTCCGTGTCAAAAAGGTTGCCTACCCCTGAGCTACCGTATAATGAAGAGATCATAGAAACCCTTACTGCAATGCCGTATGCCCAGATCATCATAGCTATGACGACAATGCAGTGTAAAGCAGGAGTTTTCAACAGGTGGTCCGGGCCCAGGGCTGGTGGTATAGGCTTTCGGCCTACCCCAAGGCCCCAGACCTGATTTGCTGCCATGCAGCCAATGAGAAGACTTACACCATACCTGCTACGCCACAGCGATTGAGAATTGCACCCCTTGTCCTCAATGAGTCTCCATCTGATTGTTGGAGTCTGCCTGGCGTCTGAATAACCTCCAGTGTTTCCTCTCTCATTCTTTTACCAGCTGAGGAACTGCAGCTCAACGCAGCCTTCAACCTCACGATGACCCGTGACTGTGCCGTGACGATGCTCAGGAACTCTTCCTACGTCGAACGCAACACGTCGGACTTCAGACCGAATCGCATTGTCTACGCTGTAGGTATTGTCATGACAACAAGCACGATTTTAGGTATTGTAATGACAACAAGCACAATTCTGCGAGCCTAAGAAACAATTAGAAAGATGAAAAACAGCAGGTTACAGCCCTTTCTTTGTTCTGTATTTGTTTGGCTGGTCCAACGGTGCTAAAGGGATATCTAAATACTATGCCCATGCATAATGTATTATATTATATTATGACGAATGTGGTGCAGATTTGACTACACCCTAAATTGCATACACCTTTTTGACAACAATATAGCCCTAGGTTGGATTCATGGGTTAGGGTTGACTTTTAATGACTTTAACCCTCAATATTTTGCAATAAACTTGATCTTATACACCTCCTTTTTCCTCCCCTCTACAGCAAACCTCCTTGCCGAAGAGAACAGCGTTACAGACCGTGGTCCTTCAGTGTATTCATTTGGTTATATTTTGCTATTATGAGTAGTTGTGTGTGTTTATGGTGGTAGCTATGGGTTGGGAAATATTGTATTATATGTATTGTTATATTATGTGGAAATGTTGTGTTATTCTGCTGGCATGCGATCGGAGCTTGTGTTTGTATTTTGCTTTGTTAATGTGGTGAATGAGTGGCAGCTGAGAGTGATTGATTTTATCTAAATGTCTTTAGAAACAAGAGGAATGACATGGATTCCTAAAATTGTTTTTAATACTTATCATATTGTATATGTTCCTAAAGCTTATTTCTAATGGTTTGAGTCTCAGTCACCACTGATATAAACAGGGTGCAATTCTCGATCGCTGTGGTGTAGCCGGGTATGGTGTAAGTCCTCTCATTGGCTGCATGGCAGCAAATCAGGTTTGGGGCCGTGCTCATTGGCTGCATGGCAGCGAATCAGGACTGGGGCCTTGAGGCAGGCCCGAAAGCCTATACCACCAGGCCTGGGCCTGGGCCTACCAAATAATTATCCATAATAATTAAAACCAGTCATCAAGAGCTTGGGGGGGTCAGGTGATTTCTGGACCTTTTGACTTGCAGGTTTTAATTATTTGGTAAGCTCAGGCCCAGGGCTGGTGGTATAGGCTTTCGGCCTACCCCGAGGCCCCAGACCTGATTTGCTGCCATGCAGCCAATGAGAAAACTTACACCATACCTGCTACACCACAGCGATTGAGAATTGCACCCCTTGTCATTTATTTACGGACAGTTTAGCTGCAGTACCACAACATCCTGATGTGGTGGAGGATATGGAGGATATTTTATAGTGCCATTATAATACTGTTACATGAAACCAGACATGTTTAGATTCCATGTAAACTTGGAAAATCAACAATTGGTGGACATTATAAACAAAGTGGAAATCAAATTTGGAACTGAAGACTGAAGGAGAGGAGGAATTATACAAAGCAGGGTGCATTGATGACATCATTATTATACAGTCATTTTTTCCAGGTTTTTCAGGAAACACAAAAAACTCCCCCAAAAATGTTTTGTGTTTCCTGAAAAACCTGGAAAAAATGACTTATGCGATTATTTTAAGAAGGTGACGAATTATATAACATCAGAAATTCATGAGTATTAGCATTATAAATCTCAAGTTAAAGGTAGGGGAAGTGATTTCACTTTTGTCAGATATCACCCATTTTTTTTTTCTGTTAAAATGCTCTATTATAAAGGTGTGCAGACCATATATGGAGTTTCCCCCTCCCCCACGTTAGCAGAGGAGCTAATAAAAGTTCCCCAGGTGGAGGGTGAATTAATTAGGATCGAGCAGCAGGTTCACATAGTGTAGCTACTCTTGGGCGCCCCTAGTGCACCAGGCTGGTACTACACAATGAATTTAAAATTACTTCCCCTACCTTTAATGTGGTCCCACAGTACATACATCACAGTCCCATCCCTTGAGGTTTTCAATATCCATATATATTTGATATATTGCTGTCTTTTGTTTTATATGTCATGTATTTGTGGACAATTATTCCTACTGCTGTTATGAAGTAAATTGCATAAAAGTCAGAAATTCTCAGTATTTTGACCATTCATATCTCGGTCAATTCTGGACCATTGTTTATATTTCAAAATGCAGTGTGACGGACAAACATCACTCTCTCGGATGCTGTATAGAATATCCAGGTAGGTCTTCTGTACGAAGCGGGATCAAGCAAATGTAACTGTCGGGATTTCGGTGGAAACGTGAATACAACATTGATTTATGTTTCTGATGCCTGCTCCAAAATGGATCAATAAGCCAAGACTCACTTGATTAGTTTTCATTTTGTTTTGATGAAAATGTTTTGTCTTAGTTTTAGTTGACAAGGTCAACAATGATATTAGTAGCACATAAACCAGAGAGTGAGAAATACAGTTGCAAAGAATGAATGTTACTTGCAATTAATCAACAAATCAAGCTGTGTATCATCCCCGTCCCAACAATTTGGAAAATCAACAATGGTGGACATCCACAAAGTGGATGTACAAATTTTGAACTGAAGACTGAAGGAGAGGAGGAATTATACAAAGCAGGGAGCATTGATGACATCATTATGAGGCCAAAATCAAACAAACTGTTCCTGAGAGCAATAATCCTGGACCTACCATATACGCCTGCTCGCAATTTTGTGTGAGGGGATTTTCTCACTTGAACTGAGTCAAGGGGTTCCTAGAGATGAAAAATCACCGAGGTGCTTGTCCGCCATAGTGCCACGAATGGCGCAATGGCCGAATCAAATATGGCCGCCATCGGATATGATGAAAATCCAACTTTTGTGTATATACACATGCAATACCTCTATTCTGACTAATTGGGGGGTGGGGAATCCATTTCTGACATTGTTATGACAATTTTGGTTGATTTTGACCTTGAAAGGTCATGGTCAAGGCCATTTTGCTATTCCGAAGACCATAACTAACCATTGTTAGGTGAAAAAACAGGTGCAATGGGTCTATTTCTACTAATTCTGACATTTATTAATTAATTGAATTAATAATCAAGTAGGCCTACATGTGCATAATAATTAGTAGGCCTACATGTGCATAAGACATATAACAATTATAATCACCCCCTTTAAAATGTATTTAATTGCGTGTTAAATCAAATCAAATTGAAGGAATAGAAGTGATATAAAATCAAACAGCAACTTCATTCAAAGTGAACTCAACAGATGGCTCTGGCCTTGGCCCAAGTGAACCATTTTATTGCCATGGCCAGAGTGTTGACAACCAAATCAGGTATCGATGGCCATATGGTGTGACGAAGTTTGTTTGCTCCAGCAGTAGATATTCATCTGCACAAGACAGAACATTCAAGACTCTCTTCCTTTGCATGGGCCCTTTCCACTGGACATGTGTTCTGCTCAGAACAGGAAAACTGCTTAGAGTTTCTGGCCCTGGTGATGCAATGGTTGAGTGTGCCATGTTTGGACCTGGTCTGATAGAGTTGGTGTTAAAACGGCAGCCATTATGTCCGGGCTCTCACTGGGATGCCGATGGTAGAGGATGTGATCAGGTCGCTCCAGTGGAATATGTTCTGGCAGAGCTGCATATCCAGTGCTAGCACAGGTACAGGCATTGCACACTGTGCTGGCTGCAAATCAACATTCCTCAGAGCAGTTTGAGGCCCCGATAGGACATAAGTAGAGAAATTGAATCAGGATTTTGAGAAGGAATGTAAGGCTGTCAGAGCTCTGCCATATCTTTGGAGGTTGGCTGTATTTGGTGGCTGTAATGAAAAATGCTGTGGGATACTATGGTGATCTATGGTGATCTTTGCATAAACTACCTGTGTCATGGCTCATAGTATCTTGTGCGAATCAAGGTGCTAGAGTTTACACATCCTGAGTTCTACTGGCACTTCTCAATCGGTCAGTGGGTTGTTCAGGTCAATGATGGATCAGTAGTGCAGTAGGTAACCTGAAGGTCGAGCAGAGCATTCAGTGAGAGATGAAGCAGGGGCTTGACACTAACACTTGCCCGCTTGCCCGGGGGCAAGTAAAGAAAATGGTGGGGCAAGTGAAGACTGCCACCTGGTTGCCCGATCGGGCAAGTGTGCAACTTGCACTATAACACAACACAAGATAAATTTGTCTTGAAGGCAGTCATTGCACTCTACCTCTGTCTTTCCCTGCTTTCTAGCTATCCACAATTTCAGGCTGGATTTGGGAAACAAAACAGGCAAATTAACATACACATCAAAATGATCTTCTACATTCTCTAGTTGTGTAGACCTGGGCTAATTAAGATGATGAATATTAACTCTTGAAAGTGTAAAAATGAAACCAAATGGACCCGCAAGGGTCCATTTGGTTTCATTTTTACGTTCTCGAGAGTTACATCTGGTTAGTAAACTTAAATGCAAAATTTACAATATATTTTTGGGGGGCAAGTGACCGTGGCCTGAGGGCAAGTAGAACCTGACTTGCACTTGCCCGATGGGCAAGTGCCTCGGAGACCTTAGTGTCAACCCCTGTGAAGGGTCCTGAAGGTCACTATGTAGTAGGAGCCACACACACAATGCAAAAGCAGATGCAGAGTTTGAGCTCTTGTTTCATGAGATTCATGAAAATGTCCTCAACCTCCTCACCAACAACTACCCCCCAAAAAATCCATCTCGAGCATGCACTGAGCACCACTTGTCACCTTACATTCAAAGTGGTGAAGCTGTTTGACTCTGTGCTAGAGCACGAGATTCCATACTCATTGACTGTCAATCTGCAAAGCAGGTTGTATACAGAGAATTCACTCTGCGCCTGCTCAACTGTCTAAAAATGGGGAGTGCCTGTAGTACCCATACAGACAGGAGAGGCTAGACTGAGACTAAGAAAATTAGCTCAACCATACCAAAGAGGAAGCCTCACTTCAAAGAGCAACCACAGAAGGCACCAAACACCATTTTGAAGAAGCAGAACTTAGTTTTACCCAAAGACATGGCTGAAGCATATAGGAGCTATGGGCATTGCTAAGGAGCAGGGCATAAACATCCAGCAAATACTTTCTCATGACGTGCTCTCAACATCTTTGATGGTCAAAAAAAGAGATTGAGCCTGGACTTGATCTCACCCAGTGGAGTCTGCATCTAGTCATCTACTCTTGCCACTTATATTGTGTTAGACTTCATGTCGAAAATGCGGCAGATACCACTGGGACGGTTCTCAACGGTCAACACCCTCATCAGTGCTTCATCCTCCTTCTGCCGAGAGTCGGAATTCATTCACCTCATACTTGATACGTACATTGAGAGGTCTCAAAATGAAGGGGAGCCCCTGCAACGCACAGACTCAACAGCAAGCATTGGCATGAACAGCAACACACCCATTCCGCAGCAACTTCACAAGTTCTGGGTGTCTGAGAACAAGCAAAATATCTATCTGTTAGTTTGGGATATGGTGTGCAGTCAGGTCTGTGGCAATACTATCACTGTCAGGTCTGTCGTCCATGACAATGAGGTTCTCCCAGCAAAGGTGGCTGGTGGCAAGGACATTCCCACTATTTTTTGTCTTCTCTATTGCAATGTAAAGCATTTGAGCTGCATTTTATGTCATGAAAGGTGCTATACAAATAAAGATTATTACAAATAATGATTATTATTATTATCCATGACCTCTTGAACTGGATTGAGGAAGCTGACACGAGGCTAGTGGACTGGTGCATATGGAGTGGGCTATTTGTGTTAAACAGTGTAAGAGAGTTGTGATAGTTTTTAATGATACACCTGTGCATTACTTCTACATTGCATCCCGTACTTCCAAGCACTGGGGATGAAGGAAGTCTGGCAGCAGTATGGCACTGGTGAAAAGCGACACATGCTACCACTGCATCAAGCAGTCTCTTATCTTGGAACAACCCTAGCCAAGACCGTGATCAAGGCACATATCTTGACTGGACAGGGCTGCTGGATGATGTGGGAGGGAGTCGAGAAGAAGCAAGAAGCTGACATGGAGCGAAGTCTGGGGCTTGGAATCCAACAGGCTGAGTTTCATCGTTCAAGCAACGTTGTGCTGCCATCTCCCATAAACCTGCAACTATGGTTGGGAAGGACCCAGCATGTCTAGCCTATAAGCTTGAGCAGAAGAGGATTTCCATCAACGCCCTACCCACCAGCAGCCAGGGCATGCGCCATCACCCACCAACGTTCCTCCGGGAGGAGGGATCCTACCATCTAGTCTTTTAATTGATCCTGAAGATCACTGCATGAGCAAGTTGAGAGAAAATACTTGATTTTGTTTTATATTAGTTGTATATCACTTTGTCACTCTTATTTAATCATTTCAGAACCCATATAGCAATGTTTATATGTATACTTGCATATGTGCTGTGTATATCTTTTGTTCTAAATAATAACGTAATTGAGTAAAAATGATAACAGGGGACAAATTTGTTACTTTTAAATTATAGTTAAATATCAATATAAAAGTTATCACACCGGAATCATTGCCACAATTATATGAATTAGACCTATTGCACCAGTTGTTAATGTCATGGCCAAATCATGTCTTTGGAATAGCAAAACGGCCTTGACCTTTCAAGGTCAAAATCAACCAAAATTGTCATAACAATGTCAGAAATGGATTCCCCACCCCCCAATTAGTCAGAATAGAGGTATTGCATGTGTATATACACAAAAGTTGGATTTTCATCATATCCGATGGCGGCCATATTTGATTCGGCCATTGCGCCATTCGTGGCACTATGGCGGACAAGCACCTCGGTGATTTTTCATCTCTAGGGACCCCTTGACTCAGTTCAAGTGAGAAAATCCCCTCACACAAAATTGCGAGCAGGTGTATATGGTAGGTCCAGCATTAACACCTGCTTCAACACACACAGGCACGTTATTAAAACTACAGAATATTGAGAAATATTTGTTTAAATGACAGGACAAAAAACATAGGCCTGCTTTTGCCCCAAAAATATTTTAAATGGCTACACCCCTGCTTTTATTCCAGAGTGACTTAACATTAAGCTAAGCAAAAAATGTATCTAACAATCCATAGACTTGGATGCCATATGATATGACATTTTGTGCTCTAAACTTTTCAAAGGTCCACCAACACAACAACCTCATAGCGGTCAATTGTTTTTCCACTCCATTTTTGTATTCATTTGGACAATCTTTGGGTCCTGCACTGTGATACTATCGTACTGTATGTGCATTTCTTTTGACTTACAATTGGGATGACCACATTGGCCGTACTGCTATAAACAGCTAAACATATAAACATGAGCGGGGGAAAAGGGAGTTTGAGTGGTTGTCTTTATTTGTGGTTGTCTTTATCTCTATGAAGTGCACAACCTCTATCTAATCTACATTAAAGAACATTAAATAAATGTCAATGCACCACTTATTTAAGAAAAAAATGTCTCATTGCAAAATAATAGTATTAAAGTTAGTATTAAAGGTTGAGTTAAGTATTAAAGGTTGAGCTTTCTCCATCTCCCCTATAAGGGTACGTGTCCAAGGTAGACAATAATAATTTACATAAAATTCAAGTGTCAAGTAAATCTGATTTATTACAAACTAAAGTTTTGGCAGGACATGGTGGCATCGTAATTTGAACAAACATTGTTTGTCTCAGTTTTAGTGTAAAAAAAAAAAAAAAAAAAAAAAACTAGAATTAGTAGCATAAATGAATGAGAAATATTCTTAAAAAGAAGAGTTCAAACAGTATGTTAGGGTTAGTTGCAATCAATCAACCATAAATCCATCCCCATTCTATTAATACATCTTGATTCAGCATGCTCATATGTCTGTGCTTTTTGTATGCTTACAGTTTATCCTTCTTAAAAATAGTAAGTGATTTGAACCCATACATATCATAGAGAATTATCTTGTGTTTTTCCAAGGCTGTTAATTTGAGATTGTGTTGCCCCCATTGGTCACATCCATAGCTTTAATTCTCTGGTGTGTTTTTAGGTTTGCCATTTGGGAGAAATGCTGTGCACAATGAAATCACATCAGGGCTTCCCTGCAATGTGAGATTGCTGGTGTTTTTTAAGTCCCTGCATGGCAGAGAAGTGTTTCACACACTGGTCACATCCATAGGGTTTCTCTCCACTGTGAATTGTCTGGTGTCTTTTAAGGTTCTGCATTGTAGAGAAGTGATTTCCACACTGGTCACATCCATAGGGCTTCTCTCCGGTGTGAATTCTCTGGTGTGTTTTAAGTTTCTGCATCGTAGGGAAGTGCCGTCCACACCAATCACATGCATGGGGCTTCTCTCCTGTGTGAACTCTATGGTGTGTTTTAAGGCTGCTAATCTGAGAAAAGTGTTTCCCACACTGATCACATCCATAGGGTTTCTCTCCCGAGTGAATTCTCTGGTGTGCTTTAAGCCCCTGTATTGTGGAGAAGTGTTGTCCACACTGATAGCACCCGTAGGGTTTCTCTCCGGTGTGAATTCGGTGGTGGAGTTTAAGGTGTTCCATTCGAGAGAAGTGTTGGCCACACTGGTCGCATCCATAGGGTTTCTCTCCGGTGTGAATTCTGATATGTCTATTGAGGTTTTCGATTTTAGAGAAGTGTTGTCCACACTGGTCACATCTATAGGGCGTCTCTCCAGTGTGGATTCTCTGGTGTGTTTTGAGGTTCTGCATTGTAGAAAAGTGTCTTCCACACTGGTCACATCCGTGTGGTTTCTCTTCGGTGTGGATTCTCTGATGTGTTTTAAGTTTGGACATTGAAGGGAAGTGGTGACCACAGTGATCACAGTGGTGGCTGTGCTGCTTAACCAAGCTTCTTTGTTCATTTGCGTGTGGTAGAACAGGGAACACTGAAATGGAGACAAAGGAGAAAAATAAATGTTACAAATATTGTTTATATTACTGGAATTAAAACTGCAATCAGAACCACAGACTCACTCCTCAATCTTCTGCCGCAGTCTGAATACAGACCTCTTCAGACTTAATCTCAATCCATAGCACTGACAGACACTGGTTAGTGCACAAATTGTATAATCTGTATGATGGATTGCAGTGTTTTTACTTAAAGGTAGGGGAAGTGATTTCACTTTTGTCAGATATCACCCAAAAAATATTTTTTTCTGTTAAAATGCTCTATTATAAAGTGTGGAAACCACATATGGAGTTTCCCCCTCCCCCACGTTAGCAGAGGAGCTAATAAAAGTTCCCCAGGTCACCACAATTTTCCTCCAATCAGGAGAGAGCAGCAGGTTCACATAGTGTAGCTACTTTTGGGGGCCCCTAGTGCACCAGGCTGGTACGACACCATGAATTTCAAATCACTTCCCCTACCTTTAATGTAAATCACTCTGGATTAAGAGGGTCTGCTAAATGCCTAAAATGTAAATTGAATTAATAGCAAAAACACACACACACACACACACACACACACACACACACACACACACACACACACACACACACACACACACACACACACACACAATAAAAAACAATTTAAATGAAAACAAATAGAAAGCAAATATAAAAAGCATCCTCATAGATAGAGTTAATTATCTTACAGGGGTCTTGATCATCATTGGGTCCTCCCTGTTGTACAGAATTGCTTGTGGTGGTGTCAAGAGAGTTCATCTTCCGCTGAAGTCTGGCATCCACCGTCGGATCTGAGCAGAAATGGTTGATATCCTGGAGAGGTTATATGGAGATTGACAACAATATGAACCACTAATAGCTTGGCGTTGATTGGCCGAAGAGGTGAACAATAGAATTGTCGCTCAACCCATAACGACCTGCTACCCTCCACCTTCTATGGCTCCTCCCCCAGGTTGTTCTCTACAGATCATTGTAGAACAAGAATTTTCTTTGTAAACTATAGATTTAATGTATAGCTATACCCATTTTACAATGCAATACACCCTATCTATCTATGTCATTGTAAGTCTTGTTAAAGCAGGAGTAATTATGATTCTAAAATAAAATGCAATCAGAGTCAGTCAAATGGTAAACAAGGAAACTACTGGTTATAAATAAAACAAAATAAATACCAAAACAGTGTAGAAAGTTGTCTAGCAGTAGCCAACATATCATTTCAGGGTAAAACTGTTAACTAACACACTTTTCAAAGTTAGTACAGCTTATTTATTCAGTGAGTTATTCAGAAGTGATCACAAACATCAATGGACTGAGTGTCTGTAAAGTATAGAGGCCTTTCTCAGTCCCATACTCAGAAAGGAGCGGCCATCTTGTTGGTAAACAAGTGTGAAGTGTTCAATGGAATGCATTCTACTAAAACTACTACTACTAGCAGTACTACGACTAGCACCACTCCTCCTACTACTACTACTACTACTGCTGACAGTACTACCACTATTACTACTACTACTACTAGTACTACTACTACTGGCAATACTACTAGTGGCAGTACTACTACTACAAGCCCCACTACTACTGGCAGTACTACCACTACTACTAGCAGTACGACTACTGGCAGTACTACTACTACTACTACTAGCAGTACTACTACTGGCAGTACTACCACTACTAGCAGTACTACTACTGGCAGTACTACTACTACTACTACTAGCAGTACGACTACTACTACTAGCACTACTACTACTACTACTAGCAGTACTACGACTAGCACCACTCCTCCTACTACTACTACTGCTGACAGTACTACCACTATTACTACTACTACTACTAGTACTACTACTACTGGCAGTACTACTAGTGGCAGTACTACTACTACAAGCCCACTACTACTGGCAGTACTACCACTACTAGCAGTACTACTACTGGCAGTACTACTACTACTACTAGCAGTACGACTACTGGCACTGGCAGTACTACTACTACTACTACTAGCAGTACGACTACTACTAGCACTACTACTACTACTACTACTACTACTACTACTAGCAGTACTACTACTACTACATGCTAACAATAGCATGATAATGCTAATATGCTAATGATAGCATGCTAATGTCAACATGCTAATGCTAGCATTAGCATGTTAGCATTAGCATGTTAGCATTAGCATGTTGGCATGTTAGCATTGACATGTTAGCATTAGCATGTTGGCATGTTAGCATTGACATGTTAGCATTAGCATGATAGCATGTTAACATTAGCATGTTATCATTAGTATTTTAGCATTAGCATGTTAGCATGTTAGCATTAGTATTTAGCATTAGCATGTTAGCATGTTAGCATTAGCATGTTCGGGTTAGAATGTTAGCATTAGCATGTTAGCATGTTGCTAGCATTAGCATTGGTAGCTGTAGTAGTAGTGCTATAGTGCTAGTAGTATAGTAGTACTGCTAGTAGTACTAGGTCTGCTAGTAGTAGTAGTAGTAGTAGTAGTAGTAGTAGTAGTAGTAGTAGTAGTAGTAGTAGTAGTGGTATTGCTATTAGTAGTGGTACTAGTACTGCTAGTAGTAGTAGTAGTAGTTGTTGTCATTGTAGTAGTAGGAGTGGTGCTAGTAGTAGCTCCTCTCCACCTGTCATCACATCCATTGCTGGCATGTGTAGTTACTGCTATTAGTACTAGTAGTACTAGTAGTAGTAGTAGTAGTAGTAGTGCTAGTAGTAGTAGTAGTAGGCCTAGTGGTATGGCTAGTAGTAGAAGTAGTGCTAGTAGTAGTAGTATCTTCTCTCCGCCTGTCATTGCATCCACATTCCATTGAATATAACTTATGGCTTACCATCAAGATGGCCGCCATCCCCTCAGAGCATGGGATATATAGGTCTCAGAAAGGCCTCTTTTGATGTGCAGCTGTGATCTTCACTACTATAGACAGTGTACAGCTGTGACCTACCATAGACAGAATGTGGTGTCACATGCAAACTTTATCTGCTATTTGCTACAGCCAGCTGCAAATATATAAAGCAAAATGCAGTACATCCATCTTTATTTAGTTTTAAATGCATTATCTAGTTACAAAGGCTACAATTGTCTAGCTCAGTTGTAGCTCAGATGATTGTAGCCTTCTTGCTACAAGAAGGTATGAGAATGTTTAAAGTGGGAACACATAATTAAACAACCATTGTGTTTTATTGGTCTATTGACTGTTTATTTATATAGCTTACACAGCACAGGTTGGAAAACCATGTGGAACCCTGGCTAACTTTGAGAACCAGAAGATCTAACATCAAGGCTTGGCACATTGTACAATCTTATATTGTTGAGCTGCTATCATATCAAGCATATATAGCCTACAGAACTTATTTCATATATTATCTAGTTACAGGAGCTGAAATGTCTAGTTATAGCTTTGATGAACTTATTGTAGCCAAATTGGTATGAGAATGGTTAAGTAGGGCACTTAATCAGCCATTCTTCAGTCTCAATTTATTATTGCTGTGTAACCCCCACCCGATCTCAGATGCATGTTTGCAATGCAGACTTTGAGGAACAGGCCATACAGCATGCAGTGCTCATGTGCCTCATACATACTTTAAATGTTATCAGTTAGCCAAGGCTCCATCTTTGGTCACACATTGTGACATATCACACCACACTGGCCATACATGGAGAATATTCGATCATCACCTAGATCTGCATATGGAGCCAAACCTCGTGGTCTGGTCATGAGCTCAAATCATCACTGTTTGGCATTGCCCTCTACCAGATTAACAATTTTCGTGAAAACCGACTGCACAGTTCAACCAAAACCGCTGTTTTGGTGGAAGAAAAAACATGACAAAACTGGCAGGGGCCCAAGTCCACTTGACTGCTTCTTCTCTTAATGTGAGAATAACATGGATTCCTAAAATAGTTTTTTAATACTTAATATCATGCTCTATATGTCCCTCAAGCTTACTTCTAATGGTTTGGGCTTAATGTGCTTAATGTTTTGTGTTTTGTGCTTAACGTAATGATGTAGCACGCCAGGGCACACAAGGAATCATAGCAGTGGTGAGAAAATTTAAAATGTTTATTTACAGAAAATCGATGAGCAGAAACAAATCATTGATAAATGAGGGTTCATAGAAATGTGTTTATAATGTTGCCTTTGCTGCAGCACAAACTGTATACAGGACATTGTACTGTCTGAATGTAGTCATTCTCCATGTAACCTCTCCAGAACATTCGTCACTGTGGACGGTCAAACGAGCGAGCGATGAGTGTTCAAGGTTTGCATTTTCAGTTGAGGGAGAACATTTACATTACATCACATTCCATCTATGGTAATGAAGATCACAGCTCTACACAATACTTCACACATACACTCAGTCCTGGTATAGAGTTCAATGCTATTCAAATGCTACCTTAAGGTTATCTAGCACTGCTGCAGAGCAATGCACAATGGCTGTGCTCCTCCTCCATGGTGTCTGCATTGACATGGCAATAGTTTAGTTAGTACTGAATGGGTGAGTACCAGTTAAGCCTAACAATACCATTTGGATAGCATTTGGATTTGGATAGCATCTATACTGGACTAACTGTACAGGATCTAGTACAGCGGTGACGGATCATCACCTGACAGAATGTGGTGGTGATAAGCTTAGTTGATTATATTCAAAATATTAAGTGTGTGTGTGTGTGGTGTGTGTGTGTGTGTGTGTGGTGTGTGGTGTGTGTGTGTGTGTGTGTGTGTGTGTGTGTAATGATGTAGCACACACAATAATAGGAATAATAGCTGTGGTAAGAAATTAAAAAAGTTTATTTACAGAACATCGATGAGCACAAGTTCATCACAGCGGGTGAACACTGATAAAACAAGTTACTATAATAGTAACTGCATGTAAAATGCATTGAGAAAATCAATAAAGAATCAACACAAGTATTTGATACCCCATGTGGAGGCATTAATTGACAAATGACAAATGATACAAAATGTGTTTATAATGTTGCCTTTGCTACAAACAGTAGATACTGTATAGTTCTTTTCTGCTGTATGTACTAAATGTTTTGTCCTCCTGTATGAGTCCTCATGTGTGACATTAGATTACTTCTTTGACTGCAGCTTTTTCCACAAACTGTACATACAAAGGGCTTTTCCCCTGTGTGCGTCATCATGTGTGATTTTAGATTAACCATTTGAGCAAAGCTTTTGCTGCAAACTGTGCAAGCAAATGGCTTCTCCCCTGTATGGGTCTTCATGTGCGATTTCAGACCATTCATGCGACTAAAGCCTTTGCCACACACCGTACACATAAAGGGTCTTTCTCCTGTATGAGTCCTCATGTGTTCAATTAAAATACACTGTTTACTACAGCTTTTCCCACAAACTCTACACACAAAGGGGTGACATATCCGCATATGAAACTTTAGATTGGCTGATGTACCAGCAAAGCCACACAATGAACAAGGAAATGGCTTTTCTGGTGCATCAGACACCCTTTTTCCTTCCACATCTTGTGTCTCGGGGATGCCAGTCTGTTCGAAGTGGATCGATCATCCCTGTTCAATTCCCACTTTTCACTGTCTTCATTGTCAGATTCAGAACTGTGTAAAGAGCTAATCTGGTAGTCACTAGTTGGTTGTGATTTTCCACAGTCCTGTGAATCACCTTGTGCTGTCATGAGTTCAGTTGAGCTGTTGTCTACAGGCACTGTCTCTTTGTCTTCAACATCATCCTCAGTTTTCACAACTAGTATTATCAACTCCTCCTCCTGTGTGACAAGTTGTTCCCCTGGTTCCTCTTTAATATGTGGAGACTCTGGTTCTCCCTGGACCTGAACAGAGTTCCTCCCCAACTGGTGCAGGATATCTAGGAAACAGACAAAAATATATTCTTACATTGGTTATGTACACTATGAATATGTCATTTTTCATTTCATTCACTTTTTTAGGTTTTGGAGGTTAAAATCCAAATTACCATGAATGTTACAACCATAATCTCACTTTAAAAACCGCACTGAAAGCAAATTTGACTCTGAGACTTATTCTCTCGTCTGCCATATGATTTATGACAGTGGATTTCAACCTTTTTTCATACCAGGGCCCACTATTTATTCAGATTTGTCCACAATTATAAAAAACAAAAAAACAAAACAAAACAAAAAATAGTAAAACATCCAGATCAAAATAACCATAGTAATAGTAATTTGTATTTGTATTGTATTGTATTTTTTTTTTTATTTTTTACTTTTTTCCCCAAATTATACTGTCATTCTCTGGTCTATAGTCTAGTCTACAATATGAATGACAGTACCAACCTGCTCCCTGTAAGTTGATGCTCTCCTTCGTAGCCATATCCAGTAGTCTGCTTTTGTGGTCAATTTCTTGTTTCAAGCAGAAAGCCTCATCCTCATACTCTTTTAGAATTCTTCCAACAGTCTCACATATCTCTTCTGCTGCTGCAGCCAGTCTCCCATTGACCAAGAACATCAGTGATTGTAGAAAGGACATATCTGAGCTCTGTGTGTGTCCTTGTGACAAGAGAAAGAGAACTTCAGTCCTTGCAGCTTGCAGAGACCAATGTGTGTCAGAATAATGAAACATAGCACTATTAAATACTCACAAAGGGTGTATGCTGAGCCAATCAGAGAAGAGTTGGTGTACGTGTGTTGAGGGCAGGACAGACATAAGAAACCAAAACTGAAGAATGGCTGCTTAAGTACCCCCCCCCCCCCCCCCCCCCACACACACACACACACACACACTTAACTATTCTCACGCCTTCTTATACCAAGCAGGCTACAGTAAATTCCTCAAAGCTACAACTAGATAACTGCAGCTGTTGTAACTACATAACCTATGAAAGAAAGATGTGTTTGCTTCATATAATATCAGCACAAAAATATAACATTGTACAATATGCCAAACATTGATGTTTAAATGTTAGCTACTGGTTCTCAAAGTGAGCCAGGGTTCCACATGGAATCAATTTTCCAACTTGCTCTGCGTAAATAAATAGTCAAAAGACCAATAGAAATATCTATCTAGTGTATTTTCTAGAATAGAGACAAAGGGACTACAAATCTCACACCCCAAAATCAGACAGCGCTCCCACTTCTGGTCTATGATTGGTATCATAAAATACCCTAATTTCACTACTTTCCTAACGGGCTGCAGTGGTTTTATTCGTCTTCCATATGTTTAATTTGTCATTTTCAATGTCACATGCTTGCTATCAAAATATACAGTACAAAAATATACTATAATATACTCCCATCAGAGGTTCACAAGAATTAGCATTATAAATCTCAAGTTAATGTTGTTGCACTGTGTATATGTCTATGGTATATGAAGCTCACAGCTGTAGTGTACACTATGCCTATGGTCCAGGTAGGTATAGAGCTCAATGCCATTTAAATTGTAATGCTTCATTACTCCTGAAGCATTAACATGTCAATATGGCCACCATGGAGGAGGAGCACAAACAACTGTTTGCATAGTAATGGCAAGCTTCAGATGCTAATTACAAGTCTCATCTGAGCGCCATTGCTGGAAAATAATGCAATGTGAAAACAGTGCTCGTGATGTAACTGCCCATACGTAGTATTTTAGAGAATTGAGAGAATTAGTTAGTGAATATAAGATCCATAGCATTTTTTGTAAAGTGAAAGAAAGAAAATCAAAGCCTGTGCTCACTCTGCGGGTGACTTCACCCTGATCCAAGACGGTGGAGAGTCTAGTTGAAGCTGTAATGTGTGATTATCATGTTTAAAAGGGAAAGGAAAACCTTTCCTGTTGAAAAATGCACAGCGGAGCGGAGTTGGCAATGGCATGCAGGGCTGCATTGGAGCCAGACTGCATTCATGCCAATTATCATAAAGCTACTGTTCTAACCTGGCCTGCTTTCGACAGGGTTCAAATGAGCCAATTTAATCGCGATTAACTCCAGGATAGCAGTGCGAAAAATGACATTACATTATTATGACATTATTATATACTGTATACTTTCTCATTGGCTCTTGCTCACGTTTATTCTGTCCTGAGCTCATGCCTCATGCTTTGCAGGGGAAGTCGAAGGCATTCGCTTTCACAGTGCTTCTACGCTTGGCTTTGGCAATCCTTCGCTCGTCGACCTCATCTTTCTGGTCCCGGTTGTTGTCGCTCACTATAGCAAAACATAGGTTTTGCTGATTAAAATTTTGGTGTGGGCACCGTTGCTGTGCTTGGCGCGGGCACTGTTGCTGTGCTTGGCGGAGCCTGCTGGTAAGACGATTCATAGCAAAATTTAGGCTTTGCTAATTCAAATTTTGCCGCGGACACCGTTGCTGTGCTTGGCGTGGCCTGCTGGTGAGACGATTTATAGCAAAACGTAGGTTTTGCTAATTTAAATTTTGGTGCGGGCACCGCTGCTCTGCTTGGTGTGGACACCTTTGCTGTGCTTGGCACGGACACCGTTGCTGTGCTTGGCGTAAGCTGCTGGTAAGACGATTTATAGCAAAATTTAGGTTCTGCTAATTTAAATTTGGTCGCGGACACCGTTGCTGTGCTTGGCACAGGCTTGTCGTTATTGGCACTGTTGCTGCACTTGGCGTGAGCGCTGTTGTTGTGGTTTCCGTGGGCTCATCGATACCAGGCACTGTTGCTGTGCTTGGTGTGGCCTGCTGGTCAGACGATTTATAGGCATAGCAAAACGTAGGTTTTGCTAATTTAAATTTTGGTGCGGGCACCGTTGCTGTGCTTGGCGTGGCCTGCTGGTCAGACGATTTATAGATAAACGTAGGTTTTGCTAATTTAAATTTTGGCGCGGGCACCGTTGCTGGGCTTGGCATGGGCTCATCTGTACCAGGCGCAGTTGTTGTGGTTGCCGTGGGCTCGTTGGTACCGGACTCCGTTGCTGTGCTTGGTGCAGGCTCGTTGGTACTGGTTGCCAAGGTGGGCTCGTCCGTACTTGGCTCCAAGGTGGGCTCGTCAGTACTGGGCTCCGAGGTGGGCTCGTCAGTACTGGGCTCCGAGGTGGGCTTGTCCGTACTTGGCTCCGAGGTGGGCTCGTCCGTACTGGACTCGGAGGTGGGCTCGTCCGTACTGGACTCCGAGGTGGGCTCGTCCGTACTGGACTCCGAGGTGGGCTCGTCCGTACTGGGCTCGGAGGTGGGCTCGTCCGTACTGGACTCCGAGGTGGGCTCGTCCGTACTGGACTCCGAGGTGGGCTCGTCCGTACTGGACTCCAAGGTGGGCTCGTCCGTACTTGTCTCCAAGGTGGGCTCGTCCGTACTGGACTCCGAGGTGGGCTCGTCCGTACTGGACTCCGAGGTGGTCTCGTCCGTACTGGACTCCGAGGTGGGCTCGTCCTTACTGAGCTCTGAGGTGGGCCCATCCGTATTTGTCTCCGAGGTGGGCTCGTCCGTACTGGACTCCGAGGTGGGCTCGTCCGTACTGGACTCCGAGGTGGTCTCGTCCGTACTGGACTCCGAGTTGGGCTCGTCCGTACTGGACTCCGAGGTGGGCTTGTCCGTACTGGACTCCGAGGTGGGCTCGTCCTTACTGAGCTCTGAGGTGGGCCCGTCCGTACTTGTCTCCAAGGTGGGCTCGTCGGTACTGGGCATTGTTGCTGTTCTTGGTGCAGGCTCGTCAGTACTGGGTGCCAAGGTGGGCTCGTCCGTACTGAGCTCTGAGGTGGGCTCGTCCGTACTGAGCTCTGAGGTGGGCTCGTCCTTACTGAGCTCTGAGGTGGGCTCGTCCGTACTGAGCTCTGAGGTGGGCTCGTCCTTACTGAGCTCCGAGGTGGGCTCGTCCGTACTGAGCTCTGTGGTGGGCTCGTCCATACTGAGCTCCGAGGCGGGCTCGTCCGTACTGGGCTTCGAGGTGGGCTCGTCCATACTGAGCTCTGAGGTGGGCTCGTCGGTACTGGTCTCCAAGGTGGGCACGTCGGTACCGGGCTCCGAGGTGGGCTTGTCCGTATTGGGCGTTGTTGCTGTGCTTGGCGTGGGCTCGTCGGTACTGGGCGTCAAGGTGGGCTCGTCGGTACTGGGCGTTGTTTCTGTGCTTGGCGTGGCTCCTCGGTACTGGGTGTCAAGGTGGGCTCGTTGGTACTGGGCGTTGTTTTTGTGCTTGGTGTGGGCTCGTCGGTACTGGGCGTTGTTTTTGTGCTTGGTGTGGGCTCGTCGGTACTGGGCGTTGTTTTTGTGCTTGGTGTGGGCTCGTCGGTACTGGGCGTTGTTTTTGTGCTTGGTGTGGGCTCGTCGGTACTGGGCGTTGTTTCTGTGCTTGGTGTGGGCTCGTCGGTACTGGGCGTTGTTTTTGTGCTTGGTGTGGGCTCGTCGGTACTGGGCGTTGTTTCTGTGCTTGGTGTGGGCTCGCCAGTTCCCCTCCGTTGCCAGGTGAGCCTGGCGGAGTGACTCCGCGTGGCGGAGTGCCTCGGCTGGACGTGGAGTCTCGTCTCCTCCTCCTTCTTCTCATCTTCTTCAAGATGTAGTAGGAGAGCCCTACTAATCCAGCGGTCAGCGCTGAGGCGACCAACACCTCCTTACCCGTAGACATAGTTGGAGTTTTGGATCTTGACCAACCGTTTTGCAGTTAGATTAACCGTTTTGCTGCTCTCTGACTGCTTCTGACGGACACGTAGTTGGAAGTGAAATTTTGAAGCCAGGCAATGCACTTATATAGCAGGTTGTGTGAGTGATGTCACGCTCTGTCATCCCACACCCTAGTGTCACAGCCTTTGTGATGTCAGAGCCTCTGACATCACTGAGCATCTCCACTCTGAGCCAAGGGTGCCCATATTTGGAAGTGTGATTAATGCAATGTATACATATGTGCATATACTGTATGGGCATGGCAGTTTTTTTGGGCATGCCCCCCCCCCCCCCCCCCCCCCCCCACACACACACACACAGTAATCCACATATACAGTAGCTATGGCTATGCAAGGCTTTGACTTGCCCATTTATGGAGATATATGGACCTACATGGTGCATGCCCGTATATGGTCCGTGGGGCACTGGCCTATATTTGGAACAATGCGAGTTGGAAATGCAGCCCCACCCAAATAGTATGATCTCATATGCCCATATATAGATATACATGCATATGTGTTCAGAATAGCACAGTATAGTAGCCTACTTGGCCTGGCAGGCCAAATTGCCACAAATAAATGAATAAATAAATAATCGCTGGGCAGATAGTGGGTCTGGGACTCCTCAGTTTGGGTTACATTTCCCTCAGCTCCAGGAAAAATATTGCCTAAGGCTCCAAATTGTGCTCAAGTTGTACCTTTAAGCCTCATTAAACTGGAACTCCACCCATTTTCAACATTTAATGTGTCATTAATATACCTTAGAGATGTTGTGTGGATATGATAAAAAAAAAAAAAAAAAAAAGTTCCCCCAATTCTGTATTTCCTAAAAATGGAGGTCTGGAAAAAAATCATTAACATGGTGAAATACATCTGATGACATCATCAAGATGTCACCATATTAATGATTTTTTCTTTCAGATCCCTTTTTCCTACGGAAAATATTGAAAATGGGTGGAATTCCCATTTAACACATCAATATTGCCACCATGGAGGAGGACGAGGAGCACAAACAACTGTTTGGATAGTAATAACAAACTTCAGATGCTAATTTGAATTCTCCTCTGAGGGTCACTGCAGACAGTATATCTTTAATAACAAACTGTTTAATTGTTGGAAATTAACGCAATGTGAAAACAGTGCTTGTGATGTAACTGCTCATGTGTAAAGTATTTTAAATGCAAACTCTTGAAAGTAGCAGCTTTCATATGGGAGGACAAAGTTAATATAAGGTCCATAGTATTTTTTGTAAAGTGAAACATACTGTATATGATTTTGTAATTTATTGGCATGCAAAACACATCCACAGTTCCATATTATTTTTCTTGTATGAAAGGTGCCACTTTCAAGAGTGTTTTTTTTTTCATATGGATGGGCATTTTCTGCAACATTCCATGTTGTGAATGAGTTATCTGTACACTGCTGCAGAGCAATGCACTGTCATCTTTGTGGGGGCTCAAGGGCCGGAGCCCACATGAGAATTTCAGACTTAAGGGGCTCTGGGGCTCGGGTGGCCTGAGCCCCCCACCCCACAAATTCTCCACGCCTCGGGGCTGTTCACACCATCGGCCATCGCCTATTGTTGGCTGTGCATTGACGACACCTATAGGCAACAGGGCCATCAAATGCTAATCAGGTCATAGACGTGGCTCTAGCATCGCTCAACAGGTTTAGCCCTACTGTGTACATACAGGCACATGCACCACGCAGAGAACTTTCTGGTGGGGAAGGGCGACTGTGAAAGCTTGGTGCAGTTCTATTTTTCAATTTTACTTTTTTTCCCCCGTTAGTTTTAGTTAACTATAAAAACCCTGCAAATGCTGCAATACACCATAGTATACTTTTGTTATGTATTTTAAAGCAACATAATTAACAGAGAGTTTTTTTTTTTTTTTTTTTCACCCCCCATGAACACGGACGCAGGATTACGCCCCTGCACTGACTGATGTTTCTAATACCTGCTCCAAGATGAATCAATAAGCCAGGACTAATTTCATTAGTTTTCATTTTGTTTTGAGGAAAATTTTTCGTTTTAGTGTTAATTGGCAAAGTCAACCATGATATTAGTAGCAGTATAAGCCAGGGAATTATAAATACGCACACAAAGAATTAAAATGTTAATGTTACCTGCAATCAATCAACAAATCAAACTGTGCATCATCCCTGTCCCATCAACTTGGAAAATCAACAATGGTGGACAATATAAACGAAGTGGAAATACAAATTTGGAACTGAAGACTGATGGAGAGGAGGAATTATACAAGCAGCAGTATGCATTGATGACATCATTATGAGGCCAAAATCAAACAAGCTGTTCCTGAGAGCATTTTACATTAAAGCTCATATAGGATGTGAAAGACTGATTGTTCAAACTAGATACTTTGTGGGGATAGAAAACACACATGGGAGCAACAAAAACCAAAAGGTTGAATTTCATGTTATTTCCCCTTTAATAACATGACCCAACATACATTGGACATTTAGGCTTCATTACTGATCATTAAAACTCATGCTGAAAAAACATGCTAATGCATATCAATACCATTTGAATAGCATCATGGGACTGTGGGACTGTGTGTGTGTGTGTGTGTGTGTGTGTGTGTGTGTGTGTGTGTGTGTGTGTGTGTGTGTGTGTGTGTGTGTGTGTGTGTGTGTGTGTGTTTAATGTAATGGTGTAGCACACACAATAATAGGAATAATAGCTGTGGTAAGAAATAAAAACATGTTCATTTACGGGTGAACACTGATAAAACAAGTTACTATATAGTAACTGCATGTAAAATGCATTGAGAAAATCAATAAAGAATCAACACAAGTATTTGATAACCCATGGGGAGGCATTAATTGACAAATGACAAATGGTCAAAATGTGTTTATATTGTTGCCTTTGCTACAAACAGTACATACTGTATTATAGTTCTTTTCTGCTGTATGTACTAGGGGCTCCATTATAGTCACCACTAAACCCCTTATCCCTTAACTTCTTTGCCTTTTTAAACGGTTAAAAATAACATTTTTCAAGAGTTTAAATGGCCAGCCTACAAGCTCACAATGTGTCAATAGATTGGCACGTTGAACTATTCCAAAAAGTTTTTCAAAATAGTAAAAAAAAAAAAAAATGATAATCGGTTTAGGATAAGGGGTTTAGATGGTAACGAAAATGGAGCCCTAAATGTTTTGTATGCGTCCTCATGTGTGACATTAGATTGCTTCTTTGACTGCAGCTTTTTCCACAAACTGTACATACAAAGGGCTTTTCCCCTGTGTGAGTCATCATGTGTGATTTTAGATTAATCATTTGAGCAAAGCTTTTGCTGCAAACCGTGCAAGTAAATGGCTTCTCCCCTGTATGGGTCCTCGTGTGTGTGATTAGATTGCTTTTTTTACTACAGCTTTTTCCACAAACTGTACACACATAGGTGGGGTGACATATCCTCATATGAAATTTTAGATTAGCTGCTGTACCAGCAAAGCCACACATTGAACAAGGAAATAGCTTTTCTGGTGTATCAGAGACCCATTTTCCTTCCACATGTTGTGTCTCGGGGGATGCCAGTCTGTTCAAAGCGGATCGATCATCCCTGTTCAACTTCCACTCATAACTGTATTCAGTGTCAGATTCAAAACAGTGCAAAGAGCTAATCTGGTCGTCACTAGTTGGTTGTGATTTTCCACAGTCCTGTGAATCATCTTGTGCTGTCATGAGTTCAGTTGAGCTGTTGTCTACAGGCACTGTCTCTTTGTCTTCAACATCATCCTCAGTTTTCACAAGTACTATTATCAACCCTTCCTCCTGTGTGACAAGTTGTTCCCCTGGTTCTTCTTTATTATGTGGAGACTCTGGTTCTCCCTGGACCTGAACAGAGTTCCTCCCCAACTGGTGCAGGATGCCTAGGAAATCAGACACAAATATATTATTATATTGGTTAAGTGCACTATATACAGTAACGCCACAGCAAAACTTGTAGTGTTTGCATCACATTACAACGGTCAGGCCTGAATATGTCATTTTAGGTTTTGGAGGAAAGTTAACATCCAAATTACCATGAAAGTTACAACCATAATCTAACCTTAAAACTACACTCCAAGCAAACATGACTATGAGACTGATTCTCTCGTCTCCTGTATGATTTATGGCAGTGGTTTTCAAACCTTTTGAATACCAGGGCCCACAGAATTTGAGCCACGGACCATTTGACATTTTAGCCCCACAGAACCCAAAACTAATGATTTTTTTGTTTTTGTCCACAATTCCAGTTTGGATTTTAGCAAACATCTGCATTAAATAACCATTATTCTTCAACATTCTCTAGTTGCATAGATTGGATATGACCTGGAATCCTCTCGGGGACCACTGAAAACCCCTGATTTATGATGTTTCTGTTAGTTTCTCCAACCTGCTTAATGTAAGATATATAATAATATAAACAGTCGTTTTTTGTTTGTTTTTTCCCCCAAAAATAACGCTCTCATTCTCTGGTCTATAGTCTAGTCTACAATATGAATGACAGTACCAACCTGCTCCCTGTAAGTTGATGCTCTCCTTCGTAGCCATATCCAGTAGTCTGCTTTTGTGGTCAATTTCTTGTTTCAAGTAGAAAGCCTCATCCTCATACTCTTTTAGAATTCTTCCAACAGTCTCACATATCTCTTCAGCTGCTGCAGCCAGTCTCCCATTGACCAAGAACATCAGTGATTGTAGGATGGACATTTCTCAGCTCTGTGTTTCCTTCTGACAAGAGAGAGTGAAGTTCAGTCCTTGCAGCTTGCAGAGACCAATGTGTGTCAGACTAATGAAACATAGCACTGTTAAATACTCACAAAGGGTGTATGCTGAGCCAATCAGAGAAGAGTTGGCGTATGTGTGTTGGGGGCAGGGGCATGGCGGGGGTTACAGAACAATAATAAACCGAAACTGAAGAATGGGGAGAGAGGAGAAACCAGGGGTGTGGGAATAGAAATGAAGTCACTGAACAATATAAACCGAAACTGAAGAATGGCTGTACCCCCAAGTACCATTCCCATACCAAGCAGGCTACAATGAATTCCTCAAAGCTAAATCTAGGTAATTGCAGCTGTTGTAAATAGATAACCTATGAAAGAAAGATGTGTTTGCTTGATATACCATCAGCACAACAATATAACATTGTACAATATGCCAAACCTTGATTTTTAAATTTTAGCTACTGGATCTCAAAGTGAGCCAGGGTTCCACGTGGAATGAATTTTCCAACTTGCTCTGTGTACGCTTTATAAAATAATTAGTCATTAGACCAATAGAAGTTTCTATCTATTCTATTTTCTAGAATAGATACAAAGGGACTACAAATCTCACACCCCAAAATCAGACAGCGCTCCCACTTCTGATCTATGAGAGATGTCATGAAATACCCTAATTTCACTACTTTATTACTGGGGTCTAGTGGTTTTATTCATGTTACATATGTTTGATTTTTCGTTTTCAATGTCACGTGCCTGCCATCACAATATACAGCCCAAAATGTACTATATAACATTCTCCCATCAGAGATTCACAAGTATTAGCATTATAAATCTTAAGTTAATGTTGTTGCACAGTGTATACGTCACAGTCCTGTCCCTTGAGGTTTTCAATAACGAGATATTCTGTATTTGCTGTGTATTGTTTTTTATATCTCATGTATTTGTGGACAATGATCCAAACAGCACCTTGAGAGACTATTTAATACTCATCTGCAGAATTCACTATCAAAAAAAAAGTCAAAGTCGCATGATTTGTCACTACGTTACCGCAGCGAAATTGGACCTCCACTTTTAACCCATCACTTGGAGTGGTGAGCTCCAAGGAGCGGTGAGCTGCGGCTTGCCGCGCTCGGGAATCATTAGCTGATTTTGACCCCAATCCATCCCTTTGATGCTGAGTGCCAAGCAGGGAGGCATTGGGTCCCATTTTTTAGAGTCTTTGGTATGACCCGACCGGGAATCAAACCCAGCCTCCCAGTTCCAGGGCGGACACTCTAACCACAAGGCCGCTGTTCTGGTAGCATCAAACACCAACTCAATGGTTTGGGTAGACGTTTGTGATGCAGACTTTGATGAGCATTGAACATTATTAATATAGTTGTTAATAGTAGTTATTAATAAAATTGATTTACATTTTTTAATGAATAAACTAAGCTCATTCCTGGAACACAGGCTACTCTGTGGGTAAGAAAATATCTTGCATAATGACATGTCTAAGGCAAATCCAACAGATAATAATATGGCCATAGCATATCAACGTCCATTGTCTGTATGACACTCCCCAAAACAGTTCCACATGTGAAACCACATTCTGTCTATGGTAATGAAGCTCACAGCTTTACACAGTACGACACACACACTCCGTCCTGGTAGTTCAATGCTATTTAAATTGTACCTTTAGCATTAGCACGTCAATATTGACATGCTAATGCACATCAATACCATTTGAATAGCATAGCATAATGAACTCTGTATCTGGACTGATTACACAGTATCTACTGCAGGGAAATTGCTGGTTGTGTTCTGGATAGGTGGATGGGGTTCACTGGTACTGGGTTCTGTTCCAGCATGCTTCCTCTTGGTGTGTAATTAAACTGGTGTGTTTAGTTTTTGTTTTTGTCTTTTTTTGTTTGTTTGTTTACTTTGCAGTGTGTGTGACCCCGCTTGGGGGATGTTAGTTGGACTGTAAGTCTAATTTCACTGTATGTTAAATATATATATATATTGCACAATTTGTAAAAAAAAAAAAAAAAAAAAAAAAAAAAAAAAAAAAGGCTGCAGTGACACAAGTAATTATAAACTGCAGGTGATGATCAATACCAGTGGGAAAAAAAACGTTTAGTTGTACATGTTGAGGCAAATGTGGTGGCCTAAGTACTCACATGAGGACTTAGGCCACCCCACGGAAAGGTGGTGCTCTTCACATAATGTAGAAAGCTGTTGTTCCTGGTCACATTGTGGTCACATTGTGATTGGATGATAGCACTATTCACAGTCATTTCACTCACCTGCAGTGCAGTGTTTCACATTCATTCACTACAATAGAAGATTTTGTCCTTGTCATCCAATGTCACACCATGAGTAGCCATTGTTTGTTTGATGTTTTATTTCCATAACATTTACATGATTCAACCGGCCCTTTAAAGCACCTAAACTATGTGAAGTTGTTTCACCAATTTGTAAGCCTCCTACGGTAATACCCTCTATTCAACACCCAGCAAAGGGTCCATATACTGCCTACAGTTAGTACAGAAAGCAGCTACAAGGCGGTCCTTCCTCCTTTAACTCCTTCCCTGCTGCCTTTTTTTTTTGCCTCAAAATATCATTCCCAGCTGAGACTTGAGCCAAACCATCTCCCACTTGATGTGAGACTGACACTGTACTTTCAGGAACACAGAAACTATTCAGATCTGGACAAAATAAGTATTGTTACTGATCAAAACAGCTAAAATGGTCCTGGTGATCACAACTTGTTTTTATTGGCTATTGAACAAAATGATAATAATAAAAATGCCCCCAACAATCTTAACAGGCCCTTTATTTCATTTTCCCATTGCTGGGGGAAAAATATTTTAAGATGTCGTTGAACGGAATGGCTTGGTACCAAAATACCATACCAAACTACTTGAACTACATGTGCCTTGTCAGCAATTATGGTCTTAATTTAGCCCTACTGGAGGTCCAAAAACAAATATTGTTTTTAAATTAAGTACTTTATTACATTGTCTAAAAAGGTGCCACATAGATTAAGGTTTATTGTGAAAGTGAAGTTTAGGTGAATTCAATATGAACCTTACAAAGCTATCCCACAGTTGGCAGTTCATTTCTATGATGTGCATGGCCTGGGGGAGGAGCTAGAGAGGGGTGGAACACATGCAGCAGTTTGTGATTAGTGGAGAGATGGTTATTGTTCTCCCCATTGACCAATCAGTACCAAGCAGTTAATGGTTCCAACTCAGGCTTTCTAGTATAAGAAGAGCTTGTAGTAGTCAGTTCTCCACAACTACTCTAGGATATCAACCATTCCTGATCCCATCTGACTGTAGACTCCTTGCTCCAGGTGAAGATGAACTCTCTTGACACCACCAGGAACAATTTTGCTCAACCCAATCATCACCAAGATATTTGTAAGTTATTTACTGTTTAGTTGTATGTATTATGTTATATGATGTTATATAGTAATGTGTATTATTTATTCAAGAACAATGCAGGTTGTGGAGGAAAAATATGAATGACTGTTGAAACTGTAAATCAAAATAAATCACTATTTTTTGGTATTTTAAGTCCAGAGAGTAAAAGCAACCTCTAACAACATTTTCTTTCTCTTTATTTCCAATTCAGCATTGAATGTGGATGAAGAAAGAAGCTCGATGAAGCAAAAATCTCACTCCTGTGATCAATGTGGTAAACGCTTCTCTCGAATGAGAGACCTAAATATCCACAAGAGAATTCACACAGGAGAGAAACCATATGGATGTGATGAGTGTGGAAACCACTTCTCTCAAATGACCAGCCTTAAAGCCCACCAAAGATCTCACGCCGGAGATAAACCATATGGATGTGATGAGTGTGGACAACACTTCTCTCACATGTCCAACCTTAAAAGACACGAGAAAATTCACACTGGAGAGAAACCCTATGGATGTGATCAGTGTGGACAACTCTTCTCTGAAATGTCAAGCCTTAAAAAACACCAGAGAATTCACACTGGTGAGAAACCCTATGGATGTGATCAGTGTGGACACCACTTCTCTCAAATGTCCCACCTTAAAAGACACCAGAGAATTCACACCGGAGAGAAACCCTATGGATGTGATGAGTGTGGACAACACTTCTCTCACATGTCCAGCCTTAAAAAACACCAGAGAATTCACACTGGTGAGAAAGCCTATGGATGTGATCAGTGTGGACAACACTTCTCTCAAATGTCTAGCCTTAAAAGACACCTGAGAATTCACACCGGAGAGAAACCCTATGGATGTGATGAGTGTGGGCAACACTTCTCTCAAATGTCCAGCCTTAAAGCCCACCAGAGAATTCACACCGTTGAGAAACCCTATGGATGTGAGGAGTGTGGACAACACTTCTCTCACATGTTCAGCCTTAAAGTCCACCAGAGAGTCCACAGTGGAGAGAAACCGTATGGATGTGATCATTGTGGAAAACACTTCTCTCAAATGTCCAACCTTAAAAAACACAGGGGAATTCACACTGGAGAGAAAGCCAAATAATTGTGATTTCTGCCATAAAAAATAGTAAGACAAACAACTGAATTGATGAATTAGTTTGTATGCAGTACGCTTTGTGTTTTGCTTTGTGTTTTGCTGTTTGAAGTTACAATGCAACAGGATTCAAGTGTGTGTGTGTGTGGTTAATGTAATGGTGTGGCACACACAAGGGAATAATAGCTGTGGTAAGAAATTGAAAAAAAGTTTATTTGTGAGCACAAATTAATCACAGCGGGTGAATACTGATGAAACAAGTTACTATTTATTAACATCAGCTGCGTGTAAAATGCATTGAGAAAATCAATAAAGAATCAAGTATTTGATAACCAAGATGGAGGCATTAGTTGGGTTTTATATAAAATGTGTTTATAATGTTGCCTTCGCTGCAAACAGTACATCTCTCTGTATAATTCTAGGAAGCGTGTCTGTCTGTTCACTTCCTGTGCAATGTTACTGTGTCATCTGTCTCCATTTCCGTGACGCCATGGTGCACGCCTCATTGAACCTCGAGTCACACAGCCCTGTCATCCAGCAACATATTATACCCACCATTTTAATTTTATAAAAATAATCTTCGCGCACATCACGTGTCACCGGATACAGATAAAAAAAAAACATCACGCATCACGGACCCACATTTATTTGTGGTCACAGTTTTTCGTACAACACGGGATCACCTCTGCTTTTGGGTACAGCCTTCTCTGTTCTCGCTGTTCCGCCTATCAGACGACTGATCCGCACACAGGCTTCGTTCTCTCGCCGCGGCGCGGTGATACATGCGCTACTACGGTCCGGTTGCCTATGTCTCATTTCCACTACCACTGCAGTTTACACTGTCTGGATATTAATGCGTGCCGGCACACGGCACCCAGTGACCCACTCCTCTCCAAAGTCATTTGCAAGTTTGGTGCGTGTCGTGTATGCGCAAGTGGCGATGCAACTGCATGTTTGGAGTGAGTACAGTGTGCTCCGACGACATTAGCCAATCTTCAAACTCACAACATCATAGGTTGCAAAAGCCAGGCATTTGGATTAGCAATGTATGCCATCCAATGTACGTTATATTAGCCACGCCTAATGCATTTGGGGCTACCAGGCTGTGTGACAGAGCATAGACTACAACCGGCGTGTCATTCAGAGTCATTCATATTCATTGTAACGGCAAGGTCTAACATTTATTTTTTGCCCAACTTCCACTCAACGCTCAATAACAACTCCATCCCCACCACTGTGATCTAAACATTCATTCCGAATCACATAATACACAACGGGTATAGGACTAGTACTCTATAGTTCTTTCCTGCTGCATTTACTAAATGTTTTGTCCTCCTGTATGAGTCCTCATGTGTCTCATTAGATTGGCTCTCTGATTGAAGCCTTTTCCACAAACTGTAATTAGAGAGAGAGGACTTCTGCACACCCGATCTAGTTTTGGGCAGGTGCGTTGGTCTAGGGCAGACAAAGCAGCAAACTTTAGAAGGGAGGAGACCCGCACACCACCACTTACTGGTTCAAGAGCATTTATTTTAAGTGAGCAACGTTTCGGCCTTGCGGCCTTCTTCAGGCATGTTTAGAATATGGCTGACAAACAATATATACATACAACAGAGGTCTAGACAACCAATCACATTGCATATTCTAGTCAAACAGGTAGCAGCTGTGAAAAACCCAGTCATGTGACTGTGGTGCAGCTCCCCTGTGAAATATTCATCATGCATTATTGAAAGTCATAAATTGCAATAACACAGTGAAAATACATCATTCCAAGTATAGGGTCCAAGAAAAACAACATCTAAAATACATTCATTTTTGAATAAGCAAATAAATGTCATAAGGTCCATGCTCAATCATGAGTGGACAATAAAAAGAAAATAATAAAAGCAACTGGTGCTTTTGGCACCATCTCCTGGCCAAGAAATGTGGTCATGGTTAGAGGCCCCTACATTTTGGAGATTAGAGCATCACATTTAAGATCAATTCATCATTGAGCCCTTTTGGGTGGAGGGTCTGTAGTGTGTGTATCCAGTATGCTTCCCGTCTTTTCAGCAACACATCCTGGTTACCACCTCTTGCTGGTAGTTTGACTTGTTCTATACCAATGAAACGAAATGTAGAGATGTCATGTTTGAAATCATTGAAATGAACAGCAACTGGATATTCACGATCGTTTCTTCGAATGGAACTCTTATGTTCACTCATTCTTTGTTTTAATTGTCTATTTGTTTTACCAATGTATGCTAAACCGCAGGGACATTTTATCATGTATACCACATGGGTTGAAATACAAGTGATGATGCTCTTAATCTTATATTTCTTACCAGTATGGGGGTGATTGAAAAAGGTAGTCTTATGTGTGTTGCCACACTGTGCACAGTGACCACATGGATAACTGCCTTGTGGCAGGGGACTCAATAAAGTCTGTCTGAGTGAGACTTTCGGGGACTGGAAATCAGAATGTACAAGTAAATCTTTTAAATTTTTCCCACGTTTAAAAGAAAACAAAGGGGATATTTAAACAGTGCTGATAATTCCGGATCTGAAGTTAAAATATGCCAATGTTTCTTAAAAATGGCTTTAATTTCATGGGAGTGAGGAGAATACGTGGTCACACATGTAACTGAAAACTTTTTTTCTTTTTTCTTTGTTTTGGCTAGTAGTTGTGACCTGGGCTTCTGTAGAGCCAGTGTGTATGCCCTTTCAATACACTCCACAGAATGGCCTCTTTGGGCAAACCTTAATTTCATTTCTGATGATCTTTCCTTAAAGTCCTCATCAGAGGAACAAACCCGTCTTAGTCTGTAGAACTGACTGATGGGCAGGGACTTGATGAGAGCAGGGGGGTGGTTGCTAGTGGCCAGTAACAAAGTATTCCGATCTGTTTCTTTTTGATATAGAGTGGTTGACAGGTTACCATCATTCAGGATTATCCACATATCTAAAAAGTGTACCCGGGACAAACTGTACATACAAAGGGCTTTTCCCTGTGTGAGTCATCATGTGTGATTTCAGATTATTCACTTGAGCACTATGGACGGTCACACGAGCGATGAGTGTTCAAGGTTTGCATTTTCAGTTGAGTGAGAACATTTACATCACATTCCATCTATGGTAATGAAGATCACAGCTCTACACACAATACTTCACACATACACTCAGTCCTGGTATAGAGTTCAATGCTATTCAAATGCTACCTTAAGGTTATCTAGCACTGCTGCAGAGTGGTTGTGCTTCTCATCCATGGTGTCTGCATTGACATGGTAATGCTTCAGTTAGTACTGAATGTGTGAATACCAGCGGTGACCGATCATCACCTGACAGAATGTGGTGGTTGATGAGCGTAGTTAATTCTATTCAAAAGTGTGTGTGTGTGTGTGTGTGTGTGTGTGTGTGTGTGTGTGTGTGTGTGTGTGTGTGTGTGTGTGTAACGATGTAGCAGACACAATAATAGGAATAATAGCTGTGGTAAGAAATAAAAAAAATGTTTAATCGTTGAGCAAAGTTCATCACAGCGGGTGAACACTGATAAAACAAGTTACTATAAAGTAACTGCCTGTAAAATGCATTGAGAAAATCAATAAAGAATCAACACAAGTATTTGATAACCCATGTGGAGGCATTCATTGACAAATGACAAATGATACAAATTGTGTTTATAATGTTGCCTTTGCTACAAACAGTAGATACTGTATAGTTCTTTTCTGCTGTATGTACTAAATGTTTTGTCCTCCTGTATGAGTCCTCATGTGTGACATTAGATTACTTCTTTGACTGCAGCTTTTTCCACAAACTGTACATACAAAGGGCTTTTCCCCTGTGTGATTTTAGATTAACCATTTGAGCAAAGCTTTTGCTGCAAACTGTGCAAGCAAATGGCTTCTCCCCTGTATGGGTCCTCATGTGCGATTTCAGACCATTCATGCGACTAAAGCCTTTGCCACACACTGTACACATAAAGGGTCTTTCTCCTGTATGAGTCCTCATGTGTTCAATTAAAATACACTGTTTACTACAGCTTTTCCCACAAACTCTACACACAAAGGGGTGACATATCCGCATATGAAACTTTAGATTGGCTGATGTACCAGCAAAGCCACACAATGAACAAGGAAATGGCTTTTCTGGTGCATCAGACACCCTTTTTCCTTCCACATCTTGTGTCTCGGGGGATGCCAGTCTGTTCGAAGTGAATCGATCGTCCCTGTTCAACTCCCGCTTGTCACTGTCTTCAGTGTCAGATTCAGAACTGTGTAAAGAGTTAATCTGGTAGTCACTAGTTGGTTGTGATTTTCCACAGTCCTGTGAATCACCTTGTGCTGTCATAAGTTCAGTTGAGCTGTTGTCTACAGGCACTGTCTCTTTGTCTTCAACATCATCCTCAGTTTTCACAACTAGTATTATCAACCCCTCCTCCTGTGTGTCAAGTTGTTCCCTGGTTCCTCTTTAATATGTGGAGACTCTGGTTCTCCCTGGACCTGAACAGAGTTCCTCCCCAACTGGTGCAGGATGCCTAGGAAATCAGACAAAGATATATTCTTACATTGGTTATGTACACTATGAATATGTCATTTTTGTCATTTCATTCACTTTTTTAGGTTTTGGAGAAAGGTTAAAATCCAAATTACCATGAACGTTACAACCAAAATCTCACTTTAAAACCGCACTGAAAGCAAATTTGACTATGAGACTTATTCTCTCGTCTGCCATATGATTTATGACAGTGGATTTCAACCTTTTTTCATACCAGGGCCCACTATTTATTCAGATTTGTCCACAATTCCAAAAAAACAAAACAAAACATAGTAAAACATCCAGAGCAAAATAACCATAGTAATCGTAATTTGTATTTGTATTGTATTTATTTTTTTTCTACTTTTTTTTTTTTTCCAAATTATACTGTCATTCTCTGGTATAGTCTAGTCTACAATATGAATGACAGTACCAACCTGCTCCCTGTAAGTTGATGCTCTCCTTCGTAGCCATATCCAGTAGTCTGCTTTTGTGGTCAATTTCTTGTTTCAAGCAGAAAGCCTCATCCTCATACTCTTTTAGAATTCTTCCAACAGTCTCACATATCTCTTCTGCTGCTGCAGCCAGTCTCCCATTGACCAAGAACATCAGTGATTGTAGAAAGGACATATCTGAGCTCTGTGTCAGTGCAGACACACTGGATGATGGACACGGGACTTCTGACGCTCTAAAGATCGGCTCTTTGAGGCTTTGGGCGGTTCCAAGAGGAGACGCACAGCAGAGCCAAAGTGGGACAGAGTTACGACACTCCCGTTCAAAAGTGTATTGAGCTACTGCTCCACATAGACCTGTGACAACTATAGGCAGAAATGCATTCAACTCAGGCAACAGCCCAGCTTTAATGATCTTAAATCCCTTGATTTTAGATCGTTTTGTAGCTATAGTACTCCCTATTTAATTGTTACTGTACAGTAGCCTACTTTAAAACAGTTGCCATGTTTCACACATGCCTAACCCTAAAATAGCTCTTATTTGCGCCGCCCTTGTTGAAAACAAATTGTATTTCCAACTCCACGTTGTCCCTATTCAGGCTGCATGAACAGTGCGCTCAGTTTCCAACCCATCAATGTCGCAACTCTTCCACTAGATGGCTGTGGACGTACGGTGGAGAAGCTGCTGGCTGCTTCTGTTCCATTGGCTGGTGTCTATCACTGCCGGGTGACGCGCATTTGTAGGCACCGTCTTTTTTCCGTCAGGCCGTGCGCACGAAAGAAGCTGCTCTTTGCGGCACTTTTCCGCAACGGCCATTTTTATTTCCCATCCACATCCATTCAAAAACTCCAAAGATGGCGAAAAAGACGCCGGACTTTTTGCGCACAGGTGTAGCCATGGCCTGTGTGTCCTTGTGACAAGAGAAAGATAACTTCAGTCCTTGCAGCTTGCAGAGACCAATGTGTGTCAGACTAATGAAACATAGCGCTGTTAAATACTCACAAAGGGTGTATGCTGAGCCAATCAGAGAAGAGTTGGTGTATGTGTTTTGGGAGCAGGGCGGGTTACAGACATAAGAAACCAAAACTGAAGAATGGCTGCTTAAGTACCCCCCCCCCACACACACACACACACTTAACTATTCTCACGCCTTCTTATAACAAGCAGGCTACAGTAAATTCCTCAAAGCTACAACTAGATGATTGCAGCTGTTGTAACTGCATAACCTATGAAAGAAAGATGTGTATGCTTCATATAATATCAGCACAAAAATATAACATTGTACAATATGCCCAACATTGATGTTTAAATGTTAGCTACTGGTTCTCAAAGTGAGCCAGGGTTCCACATGGAATCAATTTTCCAACTTGCTCTGCGTAAATAAATAGTCAAAAGACCAATAGAAATATCTATCTAGTGTATTTTCTAGAATAGAGACAAAGGGACTACAAATCTCACACCCCAAAATCGGACAGCGCTCCCACTTCTGGTCTATGAAAGGTATCATAAAATACCCTAATTTCACTACTTTCTTAACGGGCTGCAGTGGTTTTATTCGTCTTCCATATGTTTAATTTGTCATTTTCAATGTCACATGCTTGCTATCACAATATACAGTACAAAAATATACTATAATATACTCCCATCAGAGATTCACAAGAATTAGCATTATAAATCTCAAGTTAATGTTGTTGCACTGTGTATATGTCTATGGTAATGAAGCTCACAGCTGTGATGTACACTATAGCCTATGGTCCAGGTAGGTATAGAGCTCAATGCCATTTAAATTGTAATGCTTCATTACTCCAGAAGCATTAACATGTCAATATGGCCACCATGGAGGAGGAGCACAAACAACTGGTTGCATAGTAATGGCAAGCTTCAGATGCTAATTACAAGTCTCATCTGAGCGCCATTGCTGGAAAATAATGCAATGTGAAAACAGTGCTTGTGCTGTAACTGCCCATACGTAGTATTTTAGAGAATTGAGAGAATTAGAGTTAGTGAATATAAGATCCATATTTTTCCATACATTTTTTTGTAAAGTGAAAGAAAGAAAGTCAAAGCCTGTGCTCACTCTGCGGGTGACTTCACCCTGATCCAAGACGGTGGAGAGTCTAGTTGAAGCTGTAATGTGTGATTATCATGTTTAAAAGGGAAAGGAAAACCTTTCCTGTTGAAAAATGCACAGCTGAGCGGAGTTGGCAATGGCATGCAGGGCTGCATTGGAGCCAGACTGCATTCATGCCAATTATCTTAAAGCTACTGTTCTAACCTGGCCTGCTTTCGACAGGGTTCAAATGAGCCAATTTAATCGCGATTAACTCCAGGATAGCAGTGCGAAAAATGACATTACATTATTATGACATTATTATATACTGTATACTTTCTCATTGGCTCTTGCTCACGTTTATTCTGTCCTGAGCTCATGCCTCATGCTTTGCAGGCGAAGTCGAAGGCATTCGCTTTCACAGTGCTGCTACGCTTGGCTTTGGCAATCCTTCGCTCGTCGACCTCATCTTTCTGGTCCCGGTTGTTGTCGCTCACTATAGCAAAACATAGGTTTTGCTGATTAAAATTTTGGTGTGGGCACCGTTGCTGTGCTTGGCGCGGGCACTGTTGCTGTGCTTGGCGGAGCCTGCTGGTAAGACGATTCATAGCAAAATTTAGGCTTTGCTAATTCAAATTTTGTCGCGGACACCGTTGCTGTGCTTGGCGTGGCCTGCTGGTCAGACGATTTATAGCAAAACTTAGGTTTTGCTAATTTAAATTTTGGTGCGGGCACCGCTGCTCTGCTTGGTGTGGACACCTTTGCTGTGCTTGGCACGGACACCGTTGCTGTGCTTGGCGTAAGCTGCTGGTAAGACGACTTATAGCAAAATTTAGGTTTTGCTAATTTAAATTTGGTCGCGGATACCGTTGCTGTGCTTGGCACAGGCTTGTCGTTACTGGGCGCTGTTGCTGCACTTGGCGTGAGCGCTGTTGTTGTGGTTTCCGTGGGCTCATCGATACCAGGCACTGTTGCTGTGCTTGGTGTGGCCTGCTGGTCAGACGATTTATAGGCATAGCAAAACGTAGGTTTTACTAATTTAAATTTTGGTGCGGGCACCGTGGCTGTGCTTGGCGTGGCCTGCTGGTCAGACGATTTATAGATAAACGTAGGTTTTGCTAATTTAAATTTTGGCGTGGGCACCGTTGCTGGGCTTGGCATGGGCTTATCTGTACCAGGTGCAGTTGTTGTGGTTGCCGTGGGCTCGTTGGTACCGGACTCCGTTGCTGTGCTTGGTGCAGGCTCGTTGGTACTGGTTGCCAAGGTGGGCTCGTCCGTACTTGGCTCCAAGGTGGGCTCGTCCGTACTGGACTCCGAGGTGGGCTCGTCAGTACTGGACTCCGAGGTGGGCTCGTCCGTACTGGACTCCGAGGTGGGCTCGTCCGTACTGGGCTCCGAGGTGGGCTCGTCCGTACTGGGCTCCGAGGTGGGCTCGTCCGTACTGGGCTCCGAGGTGGGCTCGTCCGTATTGGGCTCCGAGGTGGGCTCGTCCGTACTGGGCTCTGAGGTGGGCTCGTCCTTACTGAGCTCTGAGGTGGGCTCGTCCGTACTTGTCTCCAAGGTGGGCTCGTCCGTACTGGGCTCCGAGGTGGGCTCGTCCGTACTGGGCTCTGAGGTGGGCTCGTCCTTACTGAGCTCTGAGGTGGGCTCGTCCGTACTTGTCTCCAAGGTGGGCTCGTCCGTACTGGGCTCCGAGGTGGGCTCGTCCGTACTGGGCTCCGAGGTGGGCTCGTCCGTACTGGGCTCTGAGGTGGGCTCGTCCTTACTGAGCTCTGAGGTGGGCTCGTCCGTACTGGACTCCAAGGTGGGCTCGTCCGTACTGGGCTCCAAGGTGGGCTCGTCGGTACTGGGCATTGTTGCTGTTCTTGGTGCAGGCTCGTCAGTACTGGGTGCCAAGGTGGGCTCGTCCGTACTGAGCTCTGAGGTGGGCTCGTCCTTACTGAGCTCTGAGGTGGGCTCGTCCTTACTGAGCTCTGAGGTGGGCTCGTCCGTACTGAGCTCCGAGGTGGGCTCGTCCGTACTGGACTCCGAGGTGGGCTCGTCCGTACTGGGCTCCGAGGTGGGCTCGTCCTTACTGAGCTCCGAGGTGGGCTCGTCCGTACTGAGCTCTGAGGTGGGCTCGTCCGTACTGGACTCCAAGGTGGGCTCGTCCGTACTGGACTCCAAGGTGGGCTCGTCTGTACTTGTCTCCAAGGTGGGCTCGTCGGTACTGGGCTCCAAGGTGGGCTCGTCCGTACTGGGCTCCAAGGTGGGCTCCTCCGTACTGGGCTCCAAGGTGGGCTCGTCCGTACTTGTCTCCAAGGTGGGCTCGTCGGTACTGGGCTCCAAGGTGGGCTCGTCCGTACTGGGCTCCAAGGTGGGCTCGTCGGTACCGGGCTCCGAGGTGGGCTCGTCCGTATTGGGCGTTGTTGCTGTGCTTGCCGTGGGCTCGTCGGTACTGGGTGTCAAGGTGGGCTCGTCGGTACTTGGCTCCAAGGTGGGCTCGTCGGTACTGGAATCTGAGGTGGGCTCGTCCGTACTGGGCTCCAAGGTGGGCTCGTCGGTACTGGGCATTGTTGCTGTTCTTGGTGCAGGCTCGTCAGTCCTGGGCTCCAAGGTGGGCTCGTCCTTACTGAGCTCTGAGGTGGGCTCGTCCTTACTGAGCTCTGAGGTGGGCTCGTCCTTACTGAGCTCTGAGGTGGGCTCGTCCGTACTGGACTCCAAGGTGGGCTCGTCCGTACTGGGCTCCAAGGTGGGCTCGTCCGTACTGGGCATTGTTGCTGTTCTTGGTGCAGGCTCGTCAGTACTGGGTGCCAAGGTGGGCTCGTCCGTACTGAGCTCTGAGGTGGGCTCGTCCTTACTGGGCTCTGAGGTGGGCTCGTCAGTCCTGGGCTCCAAGGTGGGCTCGTCCGTAATAGGCGTTGTTGCTGTGCTTGGTGTGGGCTCGACGTTACTGGGCGCCAAGGTGGGCTCATCGGTACTAGGTGTCATCGTGGGCTCGTCGGTACTGGGTGTCAAGGTGGGCTCGTCGGTATTGGGCGTTGTTTCTGTGCTTGGTGTGAGCTCGTCGGCACTGGACGCCGTTGCTGTGCTTAGTGTGGGCTCGCCAGTTCCCCCTCCGTTGCCAGGTAAGCCTGGCGGAGTGCCTCCGCGTGGCGGAGTGCCTCGGCTGGACGTGGAATCTCGTCTCCTCCTCCTTCTTCTCATCTTCTTCAAGATGTAGTAGGAGAGCCCTACTAATCCGGCGGTCAGCGCTGAGGCGACCAACACCTCCTTACCCTTAGACATCGTTGGAGTTTTGTATCTTGACCAACCGTTTTGCAGTTAGATAAACCGTTTTGCTGCTCTCTGACTGCTTCTGACCGACAAGTAGTTGGAACTGAAAATTTGAAGCCAAGCAATGCACTTATACAGCGGGTTGTGTGAGTGATGTCACGCTCTGTCATCCCACACCCTAGTGTCACAGCCTTTGTGATGTCAGAGCCTCTGACATCACTGAGCATCTCCACACTGTGTGTGTGTGTGTGTGTGGCTATGAGAGGCTTTGACTTGGATGCGAGGCCCATTTATGGAGATATATGGACCTACATGGTGCATGCCCATCTATGGTCCGTGGGGCACTGGCCTATATTTGGAACAATGCAAGTTGGAAATGCAGCCCCACCCAAATAGTATGATCTTATATGCCCATATATAGATATACATGCATATGTGTTCAGTATAGCACAGTATAGTAGCCTACTTGGCCTGGCAGGCCAAATTGCCACAAATAAATGAATAAATAAATAATCGCTGGGCAGATAGTGGGTCTGGGACTCCTCAGTTTGGGTTACATTTCCCTCAGCTCCAGGGAAAATCCTGCCTCTAAGGCTCCAAATTGTGCTCAAGTTGTACCTTTACGCCTCATTAAACTGGAACTCCACCCATTTTCGACATTTTAATGTGTCATTAATATGCCTTAGAGATGTTGTGTGGACATGATAAAAAAAAGTTCCCCCAATTCTGCATTTCCTAAAAATTGAGGTCTGAAAAAAATCATTAACATGGTGAAATACATCTGATGACATCATCAAGATGTCACCATATTAATGATTTTTTCTTTCAGATCCCTTTTTCCTACGGAAAATATTGAAAATGGGTGGAATTCCCATTTAACACATCAATATTGCCACCATGGAGGAGGAGCACAAACAACTGTTTGGATAGTAATAACAAACTTCAGATGCTAATTTTTAATTCTCCTCTGAGGGTCACTGCAGACAGTATATCTTTAATAACAAACTGTTTAATTGTTGGAAATTAACGCAATGTGAAAACAGTGCTTGTGATGTAACTGCTCATGTGTAAAGTATTTTAAATGCAAACTCTTGAAAGTAGCAGCTTTCATATGGGAGGACAAAGTTAATATAAGGTCCATAGTATTTTTTGTAAAGTGAAACATACTGTATATGATTTTGTAATTTATTGGCATGCAAAACACATCCACAGTTCCATATTATTTTTCTTGTATGAAAGGTGCCATATCAATCCATATCAATACCATTTGAATAGGATAATGGGACTGTGTGTGTGTGTGTGTGTGTGTGTGTGTGTGTGTGTGTGTGTGTGTGTGTGTGTGTGTGTGTGTGTGTGTGTGTGTGTGTGTGTGTGTGTGTGTGTGTGTGTGTGGTTAATGTAATGGTGTAGCACACACAATAATAGGGATAATAGCTGTGGTAAGAAATAAAAAATGTTTATTTACAGAGCATCTATGAGCACAAGTTCATCACAGCGCGTGAATAGTGATGAAACAGTTACTATTAGCAACATGAGCTGCATGTAAAATGCATTGAGAAAATCAATAAAGAACCAACACAAGGATTTGATAACCCATGTGGAGGCATTAATTGACAAATGCCAAATGGACAAAATGTGTTTATAATGTTGCCTTTGCTACAAACAGTACATACTGTATAATTATTTTCTGCTGTATGTACTAGGGGCATTATAGTCACCACTAAACCCCTTATCCCTTAAGTTTTTTGCCATTTTAAACTATTACTATTAAAAATAACATTTTTCTAGAGTTTAAATGGCCAGCCCAAAAGCTCACAATGTGTCAATAGATTGGCACGTTGAACTATTCCAAAGTTATTCAAAATAGTAAAAAAAAAAAAAAAAAGATAATCGGTTTAGGATAAGGGGTTTAGATGGTAACGAAAATGGAGCCCTAAATGTTTTGTATGCGTCCTCATGTGTGACATTAGATTGCTTCTTTGACTGCAGCTTTTTCCACAAACTGTACATACAAAGGGCTTTTCCCCTGTGTGAGTCATCATGTGTGATTTTAGATTAATCATTTGGGCAAAGCTTTTGCTGCAAACCGTGCAAGTAAATGGCTTTTCCCTGTATGGGTCCTCATGTGTGTGATTAGATTGCTTTTTTTACTACAGCTTTTTCCACAAACTGTACACACAAAGGTGGGGTGACATATCCTCATATGAAATTTTAGATTAGCTGCTGTACCAGCAAAGCCACACATTGAACAAGGAAATAGCTTTTCTGGTGTATCAGAGACCCATTTTCCTTCCACATTTTGTGTCTCAGGGGATGCCAGTCTGTTCAAAGTGGATCGATCATCCCTGTTCAACTTCCACTCATAACTGTATTCAGTGTCAGATTCAAAACAGTGCAAAGAGCTAATCTGGTCGTCACTAGTTGGTTGTGATTTTCCACAGTCCTGTGAATCACCTTGTGCTGTCATGAGTTCAGTTGAGCTGTTGTCTACAGGCACTGTCTCTTTGTCTTCAACATCATCCTCAGTTTTCACAACTAGTATTATCAACCCCTCCTCCTGTGTGACAAGTTGTTCCCCTGGTTCTTCTTTAATATGTGGAGACTCTGGTTCTCCCTGGACCTGAACAGAGTTCCTCCCCAACTGGTGCAGGATGCCTAGGAAATCAGACACAAATATATTATTATATTGGTTAAGTGCACTATATACAGTAACGCCACAGCAAAACTTGTAGTGTTTGCATCACATTACAACGGTCAGGCCTGAATATGTCATTTTAGGTTTTGGAGGAAGGTTAACATCCAAATTACCATGAAAGTTACAACCATAATCTAACTTTAAAACTACACTCCAAGCAAACATGACTATGAGACTGATTCTCTCGTTCCTGTATGATTTATGGCAGTGGTTTTCAAACCTTTTGAATACCAGGGCCCACAGAATTTGAGCCACGGACAATTTGACATTTTAGCCCCACAGAACCCAAAACTAATGATTTTTTTTTAGCAAACATCTGCATTAAATAACCATTATTCTTCAACATTCTCTAGTTGCATAGACTGGATATGACCTGGAATCCTCTCGGGGACCACTGAAAACCCTGATTTATGATGTTTCTGTCAGTTTCTCCAACCTGCTTAATGTAAGATATATAATAATATAAACAGTCTTTTTTTTTTTTTCCCCAAAATAGCGCTCTCATTCTCTGGTCTGTAGTCTAGTCTACAGTATGAATGACAGTACCAAACCTGCTCCCTGTAAGTTGATGCTCTCCTTCGTAGCCATATCCAACAGTCTGCTTTTGTGGTCAATTTCTTGTTTCAAGTAGAAAGCCTCCTCCTCAAACTCTTTTAGAATTCTTCCAACAGTCTCACATATCTCTTCAGCTGCTGCAGCCAGTCTCCCATTGACCAAGAACATCAGTGATTGTAGAAAGGACATTTCTCAGCTCTGTGTTTCCTTGTGACAAGAGAGAGAGAAGTTCAGTCCTTGCAGCTTGCAGAGACCAATGTGTCAGAATAATGAAACATAGCTCTGTTAAATACTCACAAAGGGTGTATGCTGAGCCAATCAAAGAAGAGTTGGTGTATGTGTGTTGGGGCAGGGGGGGGGTTACAGAGCAATAATAAACCGAAACTGAAGAATGGGGAGAGAGGAGAAAACCAGGGGTGTGGGAATAGAAATGAAGTCACTGAACAGTGTCAATAATAAACCGAAACTGAAGAATGGCTGTACCCCCAAGTACCATTCTCATACCTTCTCATACCACGCAGGCTACAATGAATTCCTCAACGCTAAATCTAGGTAATTTCAGCTGTTGTAAATAGATAACCTATGAAAGAAAGATGTGTTGCTTGATATACCATCAGCACAACAATATAACATTGTACAATATGCCAAACCTTGATTTTTAAATTTTAGCTACTGGATCTCAAGTGAGCCAGGGTTCCACGTGGAATGAATTTTCCAACTTGCTCTGTGTACACTTTATAAAATAATTAGTCATTAGATTAATAGAAGTTTCTATCTATTCTATTTTCTAGAATAGATACAAAGGGACTACAAATCTCACACCCCAAAATCAGACAGTGCTCCCACTTCTGATCTATGAGAGATGACATGAAATACCCTAATTTCACTACTTTATTTCTGGGCTGTAGTGGTTTTATTCATGTTACATATGTTTGATTTTTCGTTTTCAATGTCACATGCCTGCCATCACAATATACAGCCCAAAATGTACTATATAACATTCTCCCATCAGAGATTCACAAGTTTAGCATTATAAATCTTAAGTTAATGTTGTTGCACAGTGTATACGTCACAGTCCTGTCCCTTGATGTTTTCAATAACCAGATATTGTATTTGCTGTGTATTGTTTTTTTTTTTTTTTTTTTTTTTTTTTTTTTTTTTTTTTTTATATATATATATATCTCATGTATTTGTAGACAATGATCTAAACAGCACCTTGCAAGACTAGTTAATACTCATCTGCAGAATTCACTACCGAACACCAACTCAATGTTTTGGGTAGACGTTTGTGATGCAGACTTTGATGAGCATTGAACATTAATTAATACAGTTGATATGATATGGGTTCGTGGGTACTGGGTTCTGTTCCAACGTGCTTCCTCTTGGTGTGTAAGTCAACTGTGTGTTTAAAGTTTTTGTTTTTGTCTTTTTTTATTTGTCTGTTTCCTTTGCAGTGTGTGACCCAGCTTGGGGGTAATGGTAATAATAAAAATGCCCCCAACAATCTCAACAGGCCCTTTATTTCATTTTCCCATTGTTGGTGGAAAAAGATTTTAAGGTGTCATTGAACGGAATGGCTTGGCACCATAATACCATACAGAACTACTTGAACTACATGTATCTTGTCACACCAATTATGGTCTTAATTTAGCCCTACTGGAGGTCCAAAAACAAATATTTGTTGTTTTATACTAAGCACTTTATTACATTGTCTAAAAAAGGTGCCATATAGATATAGGTTTATTGTGAACAAGCAACATATATTTTAGGTGAATTCAATATGGACCTTACAAAGCTATGCCACAGTTGGCAGTTCAATGATGTGCATGACCTGGGGGAGGAGCTAGAGAGGGTGGAACACTTGCAGCAGTTTGTGATTAGTGGAGAGATGGCTATTATTCTCCCTTTGACCAATCAGTACCAAGCAGTTAATGGTTCCAACTCAGACTTTCTAGTATAAGAAGAGCTTGTAGTAGTCAGTTCTCCACAACTCCTCCAGGATATCAACCATCCCTGATTGCATCTGACTGTAGACTTCAGACTCCAGGTGAAGATGAACTCTCTTGACACCACCAGGAACAATTTTGCTCAACCCAATGATCACCAAGATATGTGTAAGTATTTAATGTTTAGTTGTATGCATTATGTTATATGATGTTATATAGTAATGTGTATTATTTAATCAAGAACAATGCAGGTTGTGGAGGAAAAATATGAATGACTGTTGAAACTGTAAATCAAAATAAATCACTATTTTTTTTTGTATTTTAAGTCCAGAAAGTATAAGCAACCTCTAACAACATTTTCTTTCTCTTTATTTCCAATTCAGCATTGAACGTGAATGAAGAAAGAAGCTTGATGAAGCAAAATTTTCACTCTGTGATCAATGTGTGGTAAACGCTTCTCTCGAATGAGAGACCTAAATATCCACAAGAGAATTCACACAGGAGAGAAACCATATGGATGTGATGAGTGTGGAAACCACTTCTCTCAAATGGTCAGCCTTTAAAGCCCACAAAGATCTCACAGCGGAGATAAACCATATGGATGTGATGAGTGTGGACACCACTTCTCTCACATGTCCAACCTAAATATCCACAAGAGAATTCACACAGGAGAGAAACCATATGGATGTGATGAGTGTGGAAACCACTTCTCTCAAATGGCCAGCCTTAAAGCCCACCAAAGATCTCACAGCGGAGATAAACCATATGGATGTGATGAGTGTGGACACCACTTCTCTCACATGTCCAACCTTAAAAGACAGGAGAAAATTACAAGAGAGAATTCCTATGGATGTGATCAGTGTGGACAACTCTTCTCTGAAATGTCAAGCCTTAAAAAACACCAGAGAATCCACATTGGTGAGAAACCCTATGGATGTGATCAGTGTGGACAAACACTTCTCTCAAATGTCCAGCCTTAAAAACACAGGGGAATTCACACTAGAGAGAAAGCCAAATAATTGTGATTTCTGCAGAAAAACAAACAACTGAATTGATGAAATAGTGTGCATGCAGTACGCTTTGCGTTTGCTTTGTGTTTTGCTTTGTATTTGCTTTTTGAAATTACAATGCAACAGGATTGAAGTCATAAACATCTCCTGGACATCACATAACAGAATGTTAAGATCGCTTAATTTAACAATGCAGTGGTTTTCCATAGACACTCCAGTTTTAATGCAATGTTTACTTGACATGTATATTGATTTTGACTGAGATTTGGACAGTGTGTGTAACTGACTCTGAACTATTTTGTCCCCTTGTCATGGACTGTAATTATTACATTATATGTTGCATATGTCCTATTACACACACAATAAAAAAAAAATGTATATAACCAAACATGTGTTATTTATTGCACCACTTGTGGGAAATGCTGTAGTGACAGGTGCAACTAGATAATTGCAGCTGTTGTAACTACATAACCTATGAAAGAAAGATGTGTTTCATTTCATTAGAGATGTCATAAAATACCCTATTTTTTACATGTTATCAGTTAGCCATGCCTCCATATATGGTCACACATTGTGAAATGTCACACCACACTGGCCAAAATCTATCCCTGCATAACCATAATGGAGAATATTGGATCATCACCTAGATCTGCATATGTAGCCAGCCAGGAACTCTACATCAAACCTAAATATCATATTGTATAATTATGTCCCTCAAGCTATTTCTAATGGTTTGAGTCTTAATCACCACTGATATAACCAGTCCTTGGCTGGTATTCTTAATCGCTGTGGTGTAGCCAGGTATGGTGTAAGTCTTCTCATTGGCTGCAGGGCAGCAAATCAGGTGTGGGGCCATGCTCATTGGCTGCAGGGCAGCAAATCAAGTCTGGCCTTCTGTGTACAGGCCAAAAGCCTATACCACCAGGCCTGGGCCTGGGCCTACCAAATAATTATCCATAATAAATAAAACAGTCATCAAGAGCTTCAACTCACGGATGAACAATGCCGGGGAGTACAGTAACATTTTTAACTGGGGGAGTCAGGTGATTTATGGACCTTTTGAATTGCAGGTTTTAATTATTTGGGTAATTATTTGGTAAGCTCAGGCCCAGGGCTGGTGGTATATAGGCTTTCGGCCTACACACAAGGCCCGACGAGACCTGGTTTGCTGCCATGCAGCCAATGAGAGGACTTACACCGTAGCTGGCTACACCACAGCGATTGAGAATACCAGTCCTTGTCATTTCTTCATGGACAGTTTAGCTGCAGTACCACAGTGTACTGCAGCAGGTGGTGGGGGCGCTTATATGCAGGATATTTTTATCAGTCATTATACTGTAATACTGATGCTAGATAAACCCGGGCTTGTTTAAAGTCTATGTCAATGGGAAAAAAACATCAATGGTAGACATTATAAACAAAGTGGAAATACAAATGTGGAACTGAAGACTATAGGAGAGGAGGAATTCATACAACACAGGGTGCATTGATGACATCCTAATGGCCAATAAGCTGTTCCTGGGAGAGCACTTCGCAATAAAGCCTCTATAGGATGTGAAAGACTGAAACTAGATAATTTGTGGGGATAGAAAACACACATGGGAGCCCAAAAAACACTAAAATATTAAAACGTTAAATTTCATGTTATTCCCCCTAACTTATCAACATTACATTGGATGTATGCAAATATTTTCACAGGTGAAACCACATTCTGTTTATGGTAGATCACAATTGTATGCAGTACTTCACACACATACACACACACACTCAGCTGTGGTATTGAGTTCAATGCTATTCAAATGGTACATTTAGGCTTCCTTACTGCTCATTAAAACCCTTCCAATTCTAACTGAAGCATTAGCATGTCAATATTAACACCATGGATGACTCACCCATGTTGTCGCATCAATATTGACATGCTAATGCATACCATAGCATTTGAATAGCATAATGAACTCTGTATCT
>CM076970.1:4708731-4837721 GCA_039105355.1 Benthosema pterotum
AATCACCATCACAGTACAGACTCCAGGACTTGTCATTGCTTCCAAACTTACAATCACCTCCTTTTCTGCTGATTGCTTTGTCAGTCACTGCTATGTGAACCACTCTACTGCACTCTACCTCCCAGGAACAGCATCCAGTCACACTCTGTGTACACAGAACCTGTTCCCAGACATCAAACCTGTCAGTGTGATCAGGAGGATACTGACCCCCTGGCCTCAGTGTGACCTTCCTGTTGTCCTCAGACAGAGAGAGGACTCTGTGTGCTGTGTCTGTGTCCAGTGTGAGACGATGGAAATCTGATGAGAAAACAACACAGTACACAGTAACCCATTTTTGATCTGAGAACTGATTCTACAAATGCCTTCTATTTATAGTTACGTCTATCACTTTGACCAGTAAGAGCATCACATTTTCCCATTTTTTCCCCCAAAAACATCATATCTACAATCTCACAGTGTGCCACTCGGAGGTGTGATGTGAGCTTGTAGATCTGATATTTTTAAATAGCTAAAGTAGAGCGCCTTCAAGACAAAAATGTTGTTAAAAACATCATTCACTGATGGACACATTCACACACACACACACACACACACACACACACACACACACACACACACACACACACACACACACACACACACACAACACACACACACACACACACACACACACACCACAATATTGAACTGGAGGACTCCCCAATATCATATTTGAATTGATGGCCCGCTATAATGACCATATTTTCATATTAGTGATATCAGATCTGCAACATTATCATTTTCTTTCCCAGAGTATGGAACACTACAAATGATTGACAAGAGAGATAATTTATGACTTTCAAACTAAAACAAGATCCACCTGTGTTCTGCACACACCACAGCTCTGCTGTCAGAATTGAACGTATGACTGACCTTATGACTTATGAATATAGACAGAATCCATGTTATTTACGACATGGTTAGTGAATGAGGCTCATTGTTTCTGTCAAACCATATGACCTTATCTCGATGGTGTAAATGACCAGGCCAAGAGCAGAGAGTTTTCTAGAGGACAACATCGACCAAGTATACAACTGCGTATAAAATGTTAACTGTGTGATATTGACACTGACAGACAGATACTCACTTTTGGAAATGAGTGTAGAATTAAGCCGATCTTCTCCTCCATGTTTCACTCTGTAGGAAGTAGAACAACAATACATCAATGTCTAACTGTCTAACACAACGTCTCCACTAGCTGACACTACAGTGTTTCACTCTGTAGGAAGTAGAACAACAATACATCAATGTCTAACTGTCTAACACAACGTCTCCACTAGCTGACACTACAGTGTTTCACTCTGTAGGAAGTAGAACAGCAATACATCAATGTCTAACTGTCTAACACAACGTCTCCACTAGCTGACACTACAGTGTTTCACTCTGTAGGAATTAGAACAACAATACATCAATGTCTAACTGTATAACACAACGTCTCCACTAGCTGACACTACAGTGTTTCACTCTGTAGGAAGTAGAACAGCAATACATCAATGTCTAACTGTCTAACACATCGTCTCCACTAGCTGACACTACAGTGTTTCACTCTGTAGGAAGTAGAACAACAATACATCAATGTCTAACTGTCTAACACAACGTCTCCACTAGCTGACACTACAGTGTTTCACTCTGTAGGAAGTAGAACAACAATACATCAATGTCTAACTGTCTAACACAACTTCTCCACTAACTGACACTCCTATCATTATCCTGGTCCTGCAGCTCATCCAGACATTGGACCTTGATGCAACTTCACTATCATATCATATCTTGGTATTTTCAGAATGGTATTCAGATTGTATAGACACTCTCCTTGGTGTTTCCTAACTGAACTTTTTCTGCATCTGTGACAGGATGTCTGATGCTCATTTGTTTAGACAGACAACAGTTTAATTGTTTACATCAGCTATCCGTTCGTTTGAGGCACTGCATTGTTCTCTCTGCATGCTTTGTGACTTTGTGTCAGAGTGAATACACTGTCTAAGGTAAACACTGCACTGTCCAACATGGACACAGCCCAAATCTACTCACTTGCAGTTCTCCAGGACTGAATCATTCACCATGTTGAGGCTCAGGTCCAACTCTCTTAGGGAGGGATTAGAGCTTACAGCTGAGGCCAGAACTTCACTGCTTCTCTCTGACAGGATGCAGTGAACCAGTCTGAAACACCACATGAACACATGCATGAATAAACAAATATGCATTCTACAACAACTTGGGGTTCACACATGGAACGTAGTTCCATTAAAACACATCCTGGTTCAAAACAGAAAAAAATATATATATATAAAGACCCCCAACATAATTATATTTTAACTGGGGACCCCAACAAAACTCTGACTGTAACTTAGGGCACCCCAAACAATTATACTGACGGGCATAGGGTTGGGTTACAATGATATCAAGATTATTAACACATTCTCGCCACAGCATCCATATTATATTCACATCCATGCAATACAGTAGATAATAAAACAGATAATAAATGTGGTAAATGTGTCTTACTTTAGAACTTCTAGTCTACAGTGTGGGCTCTTCAGTGAAGCACAGAGCAGCTCCACTAGTCCTGAGTCCTGAAGGTCGTTTTCACTGAGGTCCAATTCTCTCAAATGGGAAGGATTAGAGCTGAGAGCTGAACACACAACTTCAACGTCCGTCTTTCTGAGTTGACAGCCAGTAAGTCTGCAAATGCAGATTAAATATTTGACTTAATAAGTAATGTAATCCCCCCCCCCCCCCCCCCCCCCCCCCCCCCCCCCACACACACACACACACACAAACCAACGTGACTCTTTGAAACTCAATGATTTGCATTTGGGTTTTATCTTAAAGAGAGGATGCCATGATTTATTACTATTTGAGAAATTAAACCCCAAATGTTTCTAGACTACTAACCGAGCCTTTCCGCAGTTCCTCACAGCTGGGATCAGTCTCCTTCGCCCCTCATCTGATGTGTTGTATTTGTGCAGGTCCAACTCTTTCAGAGGCTCCTCTAATATCTGCAGCATGACGGCCAGAGCTGAACACTGGGTCACAGAAAGTTTTTTCTTTGATCTGTTCTTTGACTTCAGGTATTTTTGGATTTCTTCATGCAATGAGTTGTCATTCATCTCCATCAAACAGTGGAATATGTTAATGCATCTGTCAGGAGAGGAATCATCAGAGTTGTATCTCTTCAGGTTCTGGGTGACTTTCTGGATCTCTCTCTCTTTCTGGCCCAGTAGGCCTCCTAACCGATTCCATGCACTGTCCTTTGTCTGGCCCAGCAGGCCTCCTAACAACTTCTGGTTGGACTTCAGTGAGAGTCCATGAAGGAACCGAACAAGTAGGTCCAGGTGGCCGTTTTTACTCTTCAGGGATTTTTCCATAGCAGCTTTCAGGAAGTCGGAGAGGGAGATGTCACTGTAGTATTTATATCCAAGGAATGTCTCCAGTACCTCCATGTTCTTCTGTGTGAAACAGTAGAAAAGGTAGACTGCTGCCAGAAACTCCTGGATGATCAGATGAACAAAGCTGTAGACCATTTTCTGGAACAGCAAACCCTCTCTTTTGAAGATCTGTGTACACACTCCTGAATACAGCGAGGCATCTTTCACATCAAGACCACACCTTTCCAAATCGTCTTGGTAGAAGATGAGGCTACCTTTCTCCAGGTGTTCAAAAGCCAGCTTGCCCAGCTTCAGAAGAACATCCCTGTCAGTCTCTGTGAGCTGAGCGGACTGTTGAGAGCCATTTTCTTTTTCCTTCTTGTTCACATCATGATCATCTTCATACTTCTTCTTCCTGTTTGTCTGAACCAACAGGAAGTGGCAGCACATCTCAGTCAGGGTTTGGGGCAGCTGTCCTATCGTGGTCTTTGATGTCAACATGTCAAGCAGAACGGTAGTGATGATCCAACAGAAGAGTGGGATGTAACACATGATGTGGAGGCTCCTCGATGTCTTCAAGTGTGAAAGGACTCTGTTGGCCAGTTTATCTTCACTGAATCTCTTCCTGAAGTACTTCTCCTTCTGGGGGTCTGTGAACCCTCGCACTTCAGTCACCATGTCAAAGCATGTAGGAGGGATCTGATTGGCGGCTGCAGGTCTGGTAGTTATCCAGAGGAGGGCTGAGGGGAGCAGATTCCCCTTGATGAGGTTTGTCAACAGAGCATCTACCGATGATGTCACTGTGACATCAGAGATTATTTCATTTTTGTTGAAGTGCAACGGAAACCTGCTTTCATCGAGACCATCAAAGATGAAGGCAACCTTCCAGGCAGTGAGCTGCTCTGCTGTGACCTTCTTTAATGTTGGGTGGAAATCATGGATCAGGTTGAGAAGACTGTACTGCTTACGTCTGACCAAGTTGAGTTCGCGGAATGAAAATGGAACCAGGAGGTCTATGTCTTGATTCTCCAAACCTCTCGCCCAGTCCAGAGCAAACTTGCGCACAGAGAAAGTTTTTCCGATGCCAGCAATGCCTTCGGTTAAAACTCTTCTGCTGGGTTTATTTCTGCCAGGGAGGATGGTCTTAAATATTTTACAGCAGTTGATTGGTTCATCATGGTAGGTCTTCATGTTGGAAGTTCTCTCAAGCTGCATCACCTCATGTTGGCTATTAACGCCTTCACTCACACCCGCTGAGATGTAGAGCTCTGAGTAGGTGCTGGTGACGGAGGTTCCAGACTCTTCTGTCATGTTGTCTTTCACCTCATCAAGACTGTTCATGTTGACCTTATAATCATTCAAATCACCCTGCACACTGACTTCTGAAATGAAGGGAAAAAACATTGAGGAAAATATATAACTTCTTTAAGCACACAGTCATATTATTCAAATACCGTCCGTAGGCCTACATATTATGAAACTTGTTTAGAATAACAGCCAGAAGTAACACCACAAGATCAGTTGCTTTTGTCCAGTTGCTGAGTAGATTAGCTTCATTCTTTTCTCTTAGATATATTTGATATAGGCAATTTAAGCATTTAAATAAACCATGCATACCAGTAGTTTGTTCAGGTGTGGTTTGACTGGGTGTCTTCAGTCCAGGGTTCTGCTCAGTCACACCGTGCCTGTGGACATGCATACAAATTTAAGTCCACACTGGAGCCACCTGGTTCCTATGTAGACCCCTAAATCTATGATTGATTGATTGGTTGATTGATAGCTTTTTGTAGTATATTTTTCAATCCACTGTTTTGTAATCCAGTTTTTCTACCAATGTCAGTTGGTAATAGTGGGCACTACACTTCCTCTGCCAAGAAAGGAGAATATTTGAATTCACTCTTTAGTAAAAGTCACTATTTAGTAAAAGTCAACTTTAAAATCCCAAACTGGGTCAGAAAGACCTCACAGACACTATAGTGTTAACCAGATTATGACAGCTAAACTAACAATGTTAGCGTTAAATATGTGTGATTCCCCTAGTTGTGTTGTAGTGTTGGGTATATTGTATAGTCTATTGTAGGCTAGGCGATCTGTTCATTTAGTAGTTTATGATGCTTTTCTGCTGGGATTAGATATGTCCTATTGCTTTGTAGGGCAACAGGAAATGGATGGATGTTTTATTTCATGCTTAGGAAAGTGATATAAGCTCTCAGTATGCACTTAATTCACACCAGGTCATGAATCTCCTTAAATCTGAACCACACAGGAGCATCACATCTCATAGTGTATATATTTTTCCAGGAGGATTTACAGCTCATAGTTGCGAACGTAGTGACCATGATTACTATGAAAGGCAGGCAGAAATATCTGTCCATCACACCCTCTGTGTCACTCCATAGTTGGGCATTCAAACTGCATTCGTTATGCCCTGTGAAATGTGTGTTCATTCTGGGAGAAGAATTAATTAAACAGAATACAATAGCAAATGCACATCATATAAATTGATTATGTTGTGTTTTTACTAAGCATGTAAAACACGGTATTAAGTACTTGCAGGGCCTGGCCAGGAGGGGGCAGAAGTACACAAATATAGACAGTCTGGAAGTTGATAGAATTCACTGGACTCAGGCAACAGCCCAGCTTTAATCATCTCATATCCATTCATTTTAATTTAAACATACTGTATGAATACTGTACACATACTGTAATCCTACATGCACACACGCAGCCGACCTGTCTACTGAACACACTGTTATTCCTACCATTTCATTCACAAACTGCACACACAATAATAGACAATTGGAGTTGAACTTTGAACAGGGTTGATACAACATAATTAGATGTCATGTCTTGTTTTTGTAATTCATGACTTCGTCTTTGCATGAGGTCACATTAAGTTATGTTATACTGCTGTGCTGCCGCATTTTCTGAATTGTACACAATATGGAACAATAATAATCATAATAGAACATTTAAACTTGAATTGTAGGCTATTGGAGTATTTACATACTGTGTATCTGGAGGTCCAGGTTCATTACTGAAGTTAAGGGGTTGTCCCATAGACTTGTCACTCTTCATAGATACACAGCTGGGTGTTGGAGACTCTGCTCTGTGGTGAACACTTCTGGAATCATAGAAATGTTACTGTAATTAATTGCATGTGTATTAAATGTATTAAATATTTGTTTATGTTTAGTTTTTTGATTATATTTTAAATCTATAAGCTCAACACATCACAGTGCAATGATTTGTGAGCCTATCCATTGGCCATTTTAAATAATTAATTATTGAAAGATTTAAACAGCATTGTTCAAAATTCTATTGACATACTGTGTATGTGGAGGTCCAGGTTCATTACTGAAGTTAAGAGGATGTTGTTTAGACCAGTCACTCTTCATAGACACACAGCTGGGTGTTGGAGACTCTGATCTGTGGTACAGACTCCTGGAATTATAGAGAATCATGGAGACACAACGTGCACCCATGTTGTTATCATTTGTTGCATCGCTCATGTATTCAAAAGGCATTTAGCAGGTCAATGTAAATTGTAATGTCTTCCTACTTGAAAAGAAAGTGCTCCCATCTGTTGTTGTATACTTTAAAAGGGTAACTTTCCTTTTACAACATTGCAGCAAAAATAAAACTTCATATGCTGTCAAACCATCATACAATTCGCCCATATAGCTGAACCTGTACACAAGAACAGTACACCCTTGGACCTTGAGTTGTACGTAGGTAATAGGAGGATTTTACATACTGTGTGTGTGGAGGTCCAGGTTCATTACTGAAGTCAGGAGGTTTATGACTCTTCATAGACACAGATGGAGAGTCTGGTGTGTGGATGTGATGTTTGTCAGCTCCCTCCTCCTCTCTCTGCTCACACTGACTCATCTCTGCCCTTCAGGAAACCTAAAGAAGATTACAGTTACAATAGTCAATGTTTGCTGTGTACTAGTGATGCGTGGGTCGGCCCGGTGGTGACGGGTCACGCAGGTCCTTCCTCGGGCTGGGCGGACGGGTTAAGGTTTTGTTTTAATTAGCGGGCTGGTGGGCGGGGCGGGCCGCCTCCCCAAAAGGACGTAACAAAACATTCTGGTACTCTTGCTGAAAACATCATTTTGTTCTATTGTTCATTAATGTGTGTTGATTATGAAAGGGAGTTTAGCTCCTGCCTTTTGACCAAAGTGTCCTCTACTCTGCCTCTCCGTTCTGGCCGGCCACAAGCGGAATGAGCGCAACACCACACAATTGTTCTTTAATTGAAAGGCCTGCACACTGCACAGCTGTGTGCGCAGACAGAATTATAGCAGATCGACAAACTCACAGTGCATTGCGTTGGCGTTGTGCTACGTGGCTATAGCAGGCTATACACAAGTGAGTGAAGTGAACAGAATGTTGTGACAAGATTCAAGTAAAATGGGGACTCATGGGGACTCTTGGGACAGGTGTAAAAGGTGTGTAAAAATGTCACCGCCCTACTGGCCAAACCCATGCAAATGCAAGATGAGGTCCCCATGTGGACGGACCTAGTCAGATCTGGGGAAAAAAAGTATTGAATTTTGCTAATTGAATTTTATATTCTCTTTTCTGATTTTTTTCTGGCCATACCTGATTTTTTTCAGGGCTGTAGCATGTCTAGAAAGGGGTGTCCCCACATGGGAGGATACAGTCATGGTTCTCCACCATGTAGCAAACACAAGTACGTGTGTGCGTGCGTGTATGTGTGTCTATCTCTCTCACCCTCTGCTGTTGTGCAGGCCAGATTTTTGTCATAACCCGCCGCACTCTGCCCCGCCAAGGGTGCCAGCCAGTCTGCAGCAACCTGTCCTGCAACATTTTAATCTACGGCCTGCCCCAGCCCACACAAGAAAAAAGTAGCATATAACGACATGCAACAATATCTTGGTTTAAACAGTCAGAAATGATCCCAAACCTGCATTCTCCCCTGCAAAATTAGCTGGTTGTCAAGGTAAAACGAGCATTGGAATGATGCTTGTATAATCGAGAGAGAAAAAAGAGAGAGAGAGAGAGAGAGAGAGAGAGAGAGAGAGAGAGAGAGAGAGAGAGAAGAGAGAGAGACAGAGGGAGAGACAGACAGAGAGAGATAGAAGGAAAGACAACCAGAGAGAGAGTGAGGGAGAGAGAGAGAGAGAGAGAGAGAGAGAGAGAGAGAGAGAGAGAGAGAGACGCATGTGCGCACGCGCACACACACACACACACACACACACACACACACACACACACACACACACACACACACACACACACACACACACACACACACACACACACACACACACACACACACACACACACACACACACACACGGCCATTTCAAACTATAGATGTGTCAATCACTAACATGTAGTCTGGTTTCAACATGGAGTCTGTTCTCACCGATTGTTATCTGATCATCACTAGACTTGCACAGTGACGTCACCGCCCCGATTCCAGAAGTGTTTTCCCCATTCATTTTTCTCATAGACTTGTATATAAAGACGATTACAACGTGGACAAAGCCAACTTGGGTCGTGACAAATCATGATGGCACACACAATCTTTTGTGATGATCAAATCATTTCTAAGATGAAAAATGAAACAAAAAGTGTTTTTTTTTAATTCTTGCTAATTTGATTATATTGTTTGTGTCATCATGATTTGTCACAATCTGAGTTGGCTTTGTCCGTAGCAAAATTGTCTTTCTATAAATTATATTCGAAAAGTCTATGTGAGAAATTAATGGGGAAAATACTTCTGGGACCGGGGCGGTGACATCACTGCACAGGTCTATAAAGCATATTCACCTTTTATGTACTGGACAACCTTATGGGTTGATGTACTACAACACTCTGGAACCATTTTATAGTTGATCTGAACCTCCTAATTCAACCCATTGATGCTGAGAGACAAGCAGGGAGGCATTGTGGGTCTAATGTTTACAGTCTTTGGTATGACCAGGCCGGGAATCGAACCTTCGACCTCCCAGTTTCAGGGAGGACACTCTGGAGTGTAACAAATGGAACCAAATGGACTCTTTTGGCCATTAAACAAACAAAAAGGAAATGAGAGAGAAACTATATAATGTCCATGAATTCCAGGCTTCATATGTTCATAATTCATTCAACACTCCATATATGGAAGGTAATGCTGTAAAGCTCATCTCTACCTCCGCAGATCAGACAACACGTCACACCAAGAGAGCAATAAGTTACGCTCAGGTCTTTCACAGACAATATATGTACAATATCCTACAATAACCATACAGTCAGCTGGAGATCAGCTGTTTAGACTGATTACAATAATTAAAACGTTAAATAATAATAATCTTACCCCATCCCTCCATAATAGTGGACATTGTTACATACTAAATGTATAAAACTCTTACCAGACACAAAGTTGTTCCTGTTTCCAGAGTCGAGTCAAAATGGAGCCTGAACTACCACTGACTCTTAATAGGGAAGTTTCCGTCTCTAGGCCTTGGTCACGACGAGAACGGTAGGCGTGGTCCGTCACAGTTGCAACAGAAGCCCAACATACTGTAAAGCAGGCGACGCCAACGGGATCCACCTCTTCAACTGGCGTCTCTGGTTTCCATGACGCTCCTACAGCATACCTCTGTGTGTGCCTGGCTGGCTGCCATCCTGGAACCAGTTGAACAACCTCTTTTTGAAAAGTCTGATTAGAACATATTCAGTTTTGCTGAATCTAAATCTGCTGTATGTAAAGCTCAAAAATGTCTGCTAGGCCTTCCAAATGGACCACTTAAAGAGTAGGTGCCATGATTTCTGTATTTTTTCCAATTGTGTACATGTTTAAGAGGTGACAGTATGTAAATAGACCCCTTGGTGTGTTCTTTATGTGCAATGATGTCTTCCCTTTGTATTTAGGGTTTCTTCCTGGAAACTTGGGTTCAGGAAACTTCCTGAACCTTTCCAGTCAAACATGCCAATGAAAAAACCTTCAATATAGTGACATCACATGCTTAGCCCCTCCCCTACACCCCCCCCCCCTTTATCATGCAACTAAAGCTGTGAGTCTGGCTTCAGTTCAGGTGGATCTCCACCCATCACCACCCACCAGGCAAACCAGGCATACTTAATGAACTGGTGAGGTGCAATCATAAAAATGACAGTTTAACAAACACTGTACACTTTTTTTGGGAAAAAAATCTTACTTTTCATATAACATTAATTGATCATGTTTTAGGGTAGAAAAAAACATGGCACTCCATCTTTAAACATGGCTGCCACCACCATACTGAAGCATAATAAAATGATGTACAGTATGTTTGACTAAATAAGGTAAAAAATGGATTGATATGTATTTTGTCATATTTTCTCAGCTGTATATGGGGACTACAATGACATATTCATATTTCAGATCAATTGTGAAGATACCCTTTTAATATAATTCATATTGTGAAACTTGCCCTCGTTAGTAATCAAAAATGTTTTTTCTTTCTTTTTTTAATGGTGAATAATTGCTTCAATATTTGCTTACATTTGTGTTTATGACTTTTTTATTTGCATGCAGTAGACACATGGACAGTCGGGACTGACTGTCCACGTGTCTACTGCATGCAAATAAAAGTCATACATGATCTTCAGTGTTCTGGCAGGTGTTGCAAAGTTTCTTGAAACTTACAACTTACAACGCACAATACAATGTACTTCATGTGTACTTTCCTGCAGCCGCAGCGTTGGCTGAAACCAGCCTTGTGCAAATGCATGACATGCTCCTTGCATGCTTTTGGCATTGGTGGTAAGGAAAGCAGCTGTGGCACCAACTGACCATTCCGGAGCATCCATCCTATTTCAGTCATGGGAGGAAGATCAGGGTATGGTAATCGAGCTTGATTCCAGACAAGAGCTTGATAATGTGAATGCATGATGTGAAACTTTACTGCATCTGAGGTTGGTGGCAGAGCCTCTTGTGGACGCCCCATAGGCCTACAAAACAACTTGACTCTTGACAGAGTTACGGTTCCTGTAAACAGGATAAAGTTGTTAACCGTTTCTTTGCTAGCGCGAGAGGCCTGTAATTGGCTATATGCCAAGTTCAAGTTCAAATTCACTATTTTTTTTAGAAATTTATAGAATATTTCCTAGTGAGGTAATAAAAGAAACCTGCAGATGTCCACTTTTATGGAAAAAATAACCCGTGATGACAACAAGACTCTGTCATGCAGATTTAAAACAAGTGTCACCCTGGCAAATCAGCTGTGTTTGTTCCTTATTCAAGACATAAGGATTTAAACTGTATGCTCGGTTTAATTTGTGGGTATATATACATGCCATATATAATTTTAACGACAAAGTTGTTCACTTTCATGTAAGAATAAATAAATAAATAAATAAATAAATAAATAAATAAATAAATAAATAAATAAATAAATAAATAAATAAATAAATAAATACTTCTCAGAGAAGCTATGAGCTCGTAATGAGCATGTCAACCCGCCATCGTCGCCATAGCAACCTCTCTAGACTAGGCTTGCTGGTCAGGCCTGCCTGGCCATGGGATGGGAAACTACTAGCGTAGTAGAAGCCTTTTATCTTACAGTAATACGTTTATTTTTCTGTAATCATACATAATAGAGTAACTGATAAATACATGGTACCTAGGCGATGAAAACTTTTGACATCTAGGCGGAGGAATCCACACTTGCATTGCTTGTCAATGCCCGTGTTATGGCACGGCCATGCCGCTGGCTGTATGGTGGTGGAGTTTCTGATCAAATGCAGGGCCGGATCTACATGGGACAGGGGAGGGCAGTGCCCACCCAACCGTTTCTCCTCAAATCAAAGGTTACGAGGATCAAATATCTTCTCTTAAAAAGTATCTGACATATCTCATCAAATGAGAATAATTTGGGTTCCTTGATGTGAAAAAACTTGCCCCGCCTGGTATGTAGCAGCATGTAGTACCAGCCAGGACAGCAGAGGGCACCAGAACCAACACAAACACAGCGCCTCCCACAGGTTGCCTTTGGAAGCTGAACCAATCAGAAACCACCATGTGTTATTTTAACTAATCATCGCGCCTTTAGAAGCTGCACCAATCAAAAATGGAGCATAATCAGAAATGGAGCATGTTTTATTAGAACTGGTTGGCCTTTAAAAGCTGCACCAATCAGAAAGGGAATAGGTTTTTTTAAGTGCTCCATTTTTAAGTGCGCCATCAACTGACAGTTGGTGCATTTACATTGTAACCGCTCCTAAATCTTTTACAATCAGAAGATAGACGGACGGTCCAACTGATGTGTAAAGTTTTTTTTTATTTACTCCAGACAATGTGAAAAACTGTGAGCGCCATGAGAGGAGGGGGTGACATAAGGGGAGGGGGGTGAGGAGAGGATGCGACCACCAGACATGCTTTAAAAGGATACCTGGGGGTATTTCACGAAAGGTGGATTAGAAAATCGGGGATTTAAGCCAAATCCACGCTTTTTATATCCTGGTCTTTAAAGCCTGGTTCATTCTGTTCCACCAAAGCCAAACGAGGCTCAAAATGTGCGGATTTAGCGAGCCGCGATCATTAAGCCTCGCTTGCCGGCGCGTGCATGCACTGCTTAAAAAGCCCATGATAACGATCGCAGATCCCTAGAGCGCAACCAATGATGAACGACGCAAGGACTACGCGAGCCGTCCCCTTCACGTCGGACGAGCAGCAGCAACTTATTCAGTTTTATGAGGAAGTGAAGGAGATAATCCAGAAAAAAGGCAATACCGCCGCTATTAATAAAGCCAGAGATAGAGCCTGGCAAACCATTGCTGATAGACTGAATGCGTAAGTTGTGAAAAATATATAAATTTGAACACCAAATCCATAACTATATAATTAAGTGATCCTTAGATCTCCGAGTTGTGGAGGGGAAACGCGCCTATATCGGTCTATAAGCTTAAACTTTAAGGGTGATTTATGAAACAGCGCACTGATTGCCTTGTATAATGCAAATGAATTAGGCGAGTGTCCTCCGGACCCGAATAAAGTAAATGACTGAATTGTCCCACTAATCTACATTCTATAGCTTATTGTGCGCCATCAAATGCTGACATTATGTGAGATAAACCTTTCTTTGTCGGTCTGTCTTATTTAATAAAAAGGCACATACTGTAAGTCTACATATTTGTAATGGATTGTATTAGTCGTTCACTGTTTAATGAATGTTAACATTTAATATACAGAACAAACACGAGGGGCCTAAAAAGAACGAAGGAACTGTGTAAAATAAAGCACAAAAACATATTACAGAATGGTAAGTGCCTGCAGCATCAATATGAGTGGTGGAAGGGAACCAGGGGGGGGGGACTTCCACCGATTCTGTCCCCCCTGAGGAGTCAGCTCCTTTCATAGCAGGTTGGTAGGCTACTGCAATACACTACTGCGAGTAGGACATAATCAACACCATTCAGTTCTATTTTGTATGACGGACTGATTCCTTATACAATATGATATTGTCTTGCAGTGTCTGGAAGGACATTTACCCTAATTGAGCCACCACAGTATGGAGCCCCAGTGAGTATTCTAATTTAATGACACCTGCAAAGAAATAGTCATTCAGTACCCTCTAAACTCCACTGTTGAATGTGCAGCTTGAGGACCTAAATGAGGAGGAGGGCAATGGGATGACTCCAGATGAATAGACTGTGTCTGTGGTGGAGGTATCATGTCAAACTTATATAGTCTATATTGGCTAGGAAGTCAGTGATGTGGCTCTCATCTCAAATATAATATCCTAACAGGAGGAACCATACATATAGGTGCAGCTGGACAGAGCCAGCTAGAAGGCCAGCAGCATGCTAATGGGCGTTGCTGATCACCTCTCCCAAACTCTACTTAGATCATTCTGTTCCTGAGTCACTGGGGAAACATCTTTCTGATCTTTCCCCCAAGCCATAGCCTGCTTGTCGCTGTATTGTTTGGTTACAATTCTGTTGCATTCTGTTTCCACAACAATTGATCTTCATTAAGTTAAAAAAAAAAACCCTTCGGGAAGGGTTTACTCATAGTTTCAGATTGGTGCTATTGTAAAACATTTGTATTTCTTTTCTATTTTCTTATCTATTGGAAATATCGCCTATTAATGATCACGAAATTGTAATAAATTAGCTCGTATTGTTAACTTGGTTTAAGTTGCCTCCATTCATATTAAACTCTTTACTCCTAGACAATAGAGTCTGTAAGTCTCTGTCAGATGTTTTCTCAGGTGTTTGAGTAACATTGTCTTCCCCACAGATTGATGCAGATTGCATTTCTGGCTTGTTCCTCTGCTTGTCTTATTGCATATAACCATGGACACTTCTGCTCTGTTCCTGGCTGCCGCAAATCCGCAATGGAACACTTTGGACTGTCACAGGTACTATAATAGATGTGTTCAGTTAGTAGAAGATGTAAACGTGTGTGTGTGCATGTCATAGCACACGTCATATAAAATTTGTAATTTACCAGTTACACAATAGTAGCTTATTTTCATTTTTGATATCTACAACTTTATAATTTCACCAGCATTTGGCTGATGCAATTTAATGGCTATTTTGCTTTGCCTATTGCTTCCACAACTACACTATCACAATGACATGCTCTGCATTAACCATCAGGTGGCTGTGGAATGAAGCCATATGGAGAGTCCTGTCCAACCAGCAGTGCCTGGAAAGCAGACTTTAAACTGATTATAATGAAGATGAATTGTATTTTTACATCAGTCTCAACAGATGTTCCAGAAGACTTCATCCCAAGGCACATCCATTCTGCATCAACAGAAGAAAAGAGGGGCTGGCTGCATAAGGTTGTGTCCAAAGTCCTCCACCAGTTTGTTTCGTTAAAAGATTTTTCTAACGTTGTCACTGATGTCATGGAAAGTGCCATGGGACGTCCTCCACAAGGGCAGACACTCCAATGCCGCATGCCAGGTTGCAACAAAACCTACAAGTACAGCAAAGCGAGGGAGAACCATGAGCTAAAACTCCACGGCCTCACTGCACCTCCTCCAATGGCTGCTCCAGATACAGTAACTTCTAGTTCTGTGGACCTGGACCACAAACAACAACAACTCAGAGTCTGAGACACTCAGCTTTAACCTCCTCCTGATCAACATGCAGGATGCAGTGAAGGAGGAAGATGGAGACAGGCTCTTGAGGTTGTAAACGGTAGCATTGTTGTCCTACAAGAGCTACGGCCATACTCCATATGCCTACAGTACACTCCTGGGACCAGATTCAGGGAAGCAAATACGCCCACGCACTGAAGCGTATCGACATTAACGCTCATTCTCTCCCCTCGTCGGTAATCAGAAAGCAGAATTTTACACCGCAGGACGAGAAGTTCATCGCGCAGCCGTCGGACAATACGCACATTGACAAGTCAGCTCAGGAGGTGGTGTAAGCAGCACAGTGCACAGTGGAGTTGATACCAGGGCACACTATTTAATCAGCATTTGAGCCACAGACCACCAAATGGACCCTTTGCGGGTCCATTTGGGTTCATTTTTATCCTGTGTGTGTGTGTGTGTGTGTGTGTGTGTGTGTGTGTGTGTGTGTGTGTGTGTGTGTGTGTGTGGCGCCGATCGCCGAAATCAAAGGCATTATAAAGGGGATTTGACGACAATTCCAGCTCTCAAACGAGGCCGGACCTCTATGCAAATAATAATACATTTCCCTTTAACGAAAAAAAAAATACCTTACATTATGTCCCCAAACGATTTTTTTTTTTTAAGTTCAATTTTACCACTGTATTAAAATAACAATTCTACAAGCTTACACGGCCCATCACTGCTTTTCCAAATCCACACAGAATAGTTTAATGTGCCTATTAATTTACCTCCTTACTCTTTTCAAAGGACCGTTATATCCATTGGACATTGGAGCCTATATCCAGTGGAATGAATGCAGCTGCAACCGCTAAATTAATTGCATCAGGTCTATACATATTGGGCCAAATCAATGAACTGCGCAAAGGTCCAATACCAGCTCAAACGCTGAATTATAATTCAACACCGGAAATTATTGTGTCTTTTTTTGTTTTATCATGGATGGGTCTGTGCGACTCTCCAATCTAACAAATACCACATGTAGAGGCTGCTCTGCTGGGTGGTGCCCTTGCCAGAAATAGGCTAATAAATGAATAGCCTAAATAAATAAATGTGAGAATATTCTGTGCGTCGGGTTGAAATGCATGAGAAGGTAGGTATCCATATGTAGAAAACGGATGCTTTTGGTGGTGGTCCAGGACCCCCCCCCCCCCCCCCTGACTTTTTCGCTTAGTTTTGTAGTTCTTCACAATAGCCTATAATTCCATGGAGGACGAGGAGGAGTGATCAGTCCATCTAGCCTAGACCCCGATGTCCCATGAACTTGTTGATCAGCTGATTTTGACAGCAGATACGCAATAATAAATATTATTATTGCCTGTTATATTATATTTAATTTAATATTGTAGGCAGCATTGCTTAATAGATCTGACCCACATTCAGACTGGCATGATTGACTGTAATTACTTAATTGGTTGCACAGCTGTGTAACATTCGATATTTTAACATTTTAAAATATTGTAATATAGCCTCAAACATGTAGCCTACAGTATATTCGTTCGAATGAGGTTTTGCCTTATAGAATACATGGTTCTCAGTTTTTCAAATCAAGCCCCTGATAATTAAAAGTAGGCCTATATGCTCAGTGCACACGTGGTCTAAGCTGCAGATAAAAAGGAGGGCGCATTATCTCTCTTCATATTGTTTGAAGTCATATAAAACCTATACCTATACCTATACCCAATGAAATATAAAATATATAAAATATACACTATGTTGACACGTTGGAATTAAAACAATCGCTTGCAAACCCAGTGAGGAAGGGACATTTGAAATCTCAAGTTTTGACGGAGTCGTGCCGAGTTGCCTGTTGACAGATGCTTGGATTCAGTATGGTAAGTGCCTGCTTACAACGCACACATACGGACAACGTTTGACAAAATATGCAGTCTGAACAATTGTTGTACATAGGCTGTGTGGCAGAATTAAACATATATTTTGAGGTGGAGGACTGCTGTCGCATTAGGATTAGGACATGCGATGCTGAGGGCATGGTGTCAGGCAGAAATGAGGAGATCTGCAAAGTAACGCCATACGCTATAATAATAATAATAATAATAATAATAATAATAATAATAATAAGGGTAATAATAATAATAATAATAATAATAATCGTATTAATATGTTTGCAAATAACAGCTCATGGGTGCTTATTTGGACGTGGGCGGTTATTTGGACAAGGCGTTATTAAGCAAAATGATGTGGGAACATGGGCCGGGCGGTTGTTTGAGTAAGGGCTGTTATTTGGTATTTTATGGTAGGCCTATGATCGTGCCTATATCTAGATATTAGTCCTATATTATTTTTTACCTTTGAAAAGGTGAGAGTGAGCAATTGTTCAATAGAAAGGGCTTTTATAATTTAATTACCAAATAGCTGAGGTTGAACTAAATACTAAATAAATGCATTTGCATTATATAAGGGGGCGTGGCTTATATTTTTTAGTGCTTGCATTCAATCAATTGACATTGCGAGTGACTCGTCTGTCAAAATCAGCTGATCAACAAGTCCATGCGACATGGGGGACCACAGAGAGACCACAATGTTCAGTTGTAAAATTACAGAACTCTGGGCTGCAGCTAGAGTTCAGACAAACTGCTGACTCATGTTTGTTGCCTTTTATGGTATGAAATGGGGCGTGGAAGAATGAAAATGGGATGGTCCTGTCATTTGCGATCATTCTCACACGCTGGTATTCCTCTGGGAATGCTCGTGCACGGGCATCTGACGTACGCTACCTCCAGAGGATTACGCTCAGCGTACTCAGGGTTCTCTGTATTGCACCGTTGGTTCAAGTGGAGCGTGTTTACGGGCACTTGGCACCCCCTATCGTTGAATGTGCGTATATTTTCTTTCCTGAATTAGGTCCCTACTGACCACCCAGGTCAACAGCACTTTCTCCCCATGCCTAGCACACAGTGTGACCTGGAACACGTTCTGGAATGGGAGGAGGGCAAGAAGATATCACTCGATTTGCACCTAGAACATCTAAATAATGGTTTAAAATCGTATTTGAAGCGAGCAGTCCCAAACCTGACAGAGCGAGCTTCAGAGTCAGCAAGTCCATTGGGGATCTGAAGGACATGATGGACATCAAATGGGGAACTCGGGGGTATGACACCTCTTGGTCATCGTTCCAGGCAGAGCTCGCCTTGGAAGAGCTCTTCCATGGCCAGCCCAGGGCTGCCGATGACCAAATATACAGCGTGAATCTGGGGTGCTCGTCCGTCTCCGTTAGGAGCGTGACCCGACAACTGGGCTTTTTGGCCTTGGCTACCTACGGCTCAGCAAGGGCTGCGGATTACCTGCCCCTGACACACACACACACACACACACACACACACACACACACACACACACACACACACACACACACACACACACACACACACACACACACACACACACACACAGGGGTAAAATGTAAATAAAACAGACCTGCCTCAGGTGACAAAAAGGGGGATGAAAACCAACAAAAAGTTGTTTTTTTATTTGTATTTTTTCGCTCGCATGTGCACACACACACACACACACACACACACACACACACACACACACACACACACACACACACACACACACGGGGTAAAATGTAAATAAAACAGACCTGCTTCAGGTGACAAAAAGGAGTGTCACGAGGCAGCCCGTGTCCTACACACACACACACACACACACACACACACACACACACACACACACACACACACACACACACACACACACACACACACACACACACACACACACACGGGTAAAATGTAAATAAAACAGACCTGCTTCAGGTGACAAAAAGGAGTGTCACGAGGCAGCCCGTGTCACACACACACACACACACACACACACACACACACACACACACACACACACACACACACACACACACACACACACACACACACACACACACACACACACACACACACACACAGTGTGTGATTTCATTAATTAATGTATTAATTATTATTCTTGATTATTCATTATTCTTCATGATTTATTAAAATCTTGCTATGCATTGATCTATGATGGTTGTGTAACCTAAAGGCATACAAACAGTCTTGTTTGTTTGTCACCTTTTGGTCATCCTCAGCACTTGCTCTCCTCAGCTCAGCTCCACTGCAGAAGCAGAGCAGAGGCAACCATTGCCTTAAGTAGAGGGTGGAAGGTGCCAAGTGCTGTGGGGAGGAGAGGGGTGTTTGAAAAACCAATTGTTTGATACCTGTTCAATATACAATGCAAGGATGTAAATCAGAGGGATGTTGGTCCACAATTGTATGCAATTGTGTTAAGTGAGCTTGTAGGATCCACCCCTATGTAAGGGAGATTACTGAGAGGGCTTGCTCAGTTATCTCCTGCAGCTGAGTTACTAGGGCTCAGATCATGGGCATAGCCTAGTGTAATGATGGTGCCCATCATTGAAGCTTTTATGAACCACTAAACTGATTGAACTTCAAAGCTTCAGTGATAGTGACATCTGCTGGGGAAATTTTAGATTACAGTCAAGTGTTAGTTTGGCTTTAGAGGCTTTTAGACAACAAGATGGAACAGTTTTTTTAACAGCTCAGTTGTTGCCTTATAAAAAGGTTGCAGGACTTTAATGCTTGAAGCCATCATTAGGTAGTCTTCAGATGCCAGTGGTGGCACATCAGTTGGGAGAGAAGAAATACTTAAAAGAATGCTGAAACATAATATAACTGATAAATATGAAATACTACTGGAAACCTCCTAAAAAGGTATTGTCTTAAGTTTAGGTATTTTCTGGACTTTGTTTTGCTAGTTGTATAAAGTTGATATATTATCAACTTTACACAAAGTCAGTATATTACAGCACGTACTTAATTCCTTTTTAGCGTTAATATTGATATATTATTATTAATTATGGTATTGTATTTATATTGTATGTTGTTATCATTGTTATAATTACTACTACTATTCTGTTTTGTTTGTTTTTGTTCTGTTGTTATCAGGTAAAAAAGGGTAGGCACCATGGGCTTATAGGCTTCAGCCTACACCTTTTAGTACTACACCAAGTAGTATTATGAAGTGTTTCAAACCCTGTATAAGGCTGAAATAAAATTACTGACATGAATTAAATACTGAAATAAGCTTAAACTAAACTTGCCTCCACTGCCTCCCTCTCACATGAAGAAGGTGCTGTTCCAGCGAGTGTCCACCTCCTGAATCAGCTTCACGACTTCCCTGCTGCTGTTATTCTACACCAATTCCAGCGTCTCCTTAGCACTTGTGCTCTTGAAGAAGGCAACAACCTTCTGTGACTTTGTGCGCAGGTCTTCCACGCCAGGCATGCGTTCTAGTGCCTTCTTCACTACCGGATTCAGTGCAGGTGTGAAGCAAACACTCGAACGCTTGCCTAACTGCCTTACAGCTGCCAGCATGTTAGCTGACTGCATCTGTCACAATGGATGTCACCTTATTAAAGATGTCCCATTCTATCAGGAGATTCCCATCTGAATTCTCTGTTATCAGCTGTATGAGATTCATTGAGATGAGCTGTTGGCTATGGCTCCTCTTATAGCTTGACACTAATCATGCATTCATCATCAACTACAGCTGGGACAGGGCGGGCCAAGTGACTGACAGGGGAATATCTTGACCAGCAGCATAGTGTCTAGCAGAATGCAATTGAGGTGATGGTTGACGGTAGTTGTTCCAGGATGGAGGGGTGGATGATTATGGGGGAAGCAGGCGTATGATTGTAGAGGAGTGGGTCATCGTAAGGCAAGCTCTGGAGCTGGGTCCAGTGTAGCAGTCGTTTATTTCTAGGGTGTTGACAGCAGTGCTCCAGACTGTCAGGGTTGTGGTGTCAGTGGGGTCCGCGATGTGGATGGTTTGTTGTGGTGTGGGTCCTGTGTGTGTGTGTGTGTGTGTGTGTGTGTGTGTGTGTGTGTGTGTGTGTGTGTGTGTGTGTGTGTGTGTGTGTGTGTGTTTTTTTCAATTTTTGCTTCTTCAATTTTTATGACTTTTACATTGATCTGTCCAATCTGATGAGAAAAGAAATTAAACATTGTACATGTAGTTATACCTTTGACATACGATTTCACTGACAATCTGTCAAACATGCCAGTCCTAAGGTTGCTGTTCTACTCGCAATGTGTTTTACTGGACTCATGACACATGGTCTACTGCCGCACTCGATGTTGTCGGTGACACTAGTACCGGTCATCAAGGACAAGGCAGGAAAAGTGGGGAGCCTAGATAATTACAGACCTATTGCTCTAGCCAGTGTTCTGTCAAAGGTCTTTGAGAGAATCTTGTTAGATAGATTAAGCTCTTTTTTTATTACTACTGACAATCAATTTGGGTTCAAGGCCAAACATGGTACTGACCTGTGTATATACAGTTTAAAAGAAGTTATCGACATGTATAGAAAGCAGAACTCCTCTGTTATTGTTGGTTTTATTGATGCCTCCCGGGCCTTTGACAGGGTCTGTCACCGTAAGTTATTTATAAAACTGAAAGAAAGGGGGGTGCCTGACAGCATCATAAGGATCCTGGCATACTGGTATGCTAACCAAAGCATGCAGGTTAGATGGGGAAGTGGGGTGTCAGCTCCCTTTACTGTGGGTAATGGGGTCCGGCAGGGGGGGTTACTCTCACCAGCCCTGTTCAATCTTTACATGAATGATCTCTCTGTACAGCTTAACAACTGTAACACAGGTTGTAAGATCGGTAACACACTGGTTAATCATTTAATGTATGCTGATGACCTGGTTGTACTGTCTCCCAGTAGTGCTGGGTTCCAACACCTACTGAATGTATGCTCTGAATACGGGATAGCATATGACATCAAATATAATGCCAAAAAGAGTGTAGTAATGATTTGCAGAACGAAGGCAGACAAAGACCTATCATTTCCTTCTTTCTTTTTATCTAATCAAGTTTTATCTATTTGCAGTAAAGCCAAATACTTGGGACATATAATAACAGACCAACTGTCTGATGACGAGGATTTGTACAGGCAGCGTCGTGTTCTTTATGCTCAGGCAAACATGTTGGGAAGGAAATTCCACTCCTGTTCACCTGAGGTAAAGGTGAATTTATTCAGAGCATACTGCACACCCCTATATACCGCCCCCTTGTGGGTCAGGTATAAAAAAGCAAGCATGTATAAACTGCAGGTTGCTTACAATGACTGCATGCGCATTTTGTTGAAAAAGCCAAGGTGGTGCAGTGCTAGTGAGTTATTCTGTAGTGTTGGAGTGTGTACTCTTCATGCATTACTAAGAAACCTAATGTACAAGTTCATGTGTCGCCTAAATGAGTCCCAGAACTCTGTGATTTTATTGTTATGTAATCCCAGCTTCAGTACTACAAGGTATCGGTCTGCTTTTTGGAAGCACTGGTATGACTGTTTACTGTATAAGTGATGTATTGATGGAGGAGGGATGTTTTCTGTTGTATAGTTGTCTCTGTATGTTGTCTGTTGTTTTTACTGGACCCTGAGTCTGAGCAATAAAAGTTGATTGTCTGTGCAGACATTATTAAAATCTCGGTGTACAACCTAAGTGGAGTTACAAATAGTTTTAATAGAGATAGACAAGATTAGATTGGCCTTAAAGGCATATTTCACTTTCAAAAAACATTTTGTGGTCTACTCAGGACCACGTGAACACCTCAGACAGATCAAAAGTTACTCCATTCAGTATTTAAATATTTGATGATCCTTTTAGTTGCCCCACCCCCTTCCTATACAAACCTATTATAACTTAAAACTCAATTTTAACCATACTAGATTAATTTACTTTATTCTGATCATGCTAAATTCATCAATAGTCCAATCTATAAGAATTTGTCTGACAGGTGTGTACAGCCTAATTAGAGTTATACATAGTTTTAATAGAGTTCTGGTTAATAACAATAGATTGGGTTTAACATAGACTACTGTATTCTGATCATAAATTCACCACTAGGTCAATCTGCAAACATTGTTTGATAATGAACCATAGATAATCAATTTATGCTACAAAGTGCATTTTAAGCAAGTTGTTGTCAGACAAAAATGTAATCTAAAGTCCAACATTTAGATTTGTAGTTCGTAGTTAGTTAATGGATATTTCCACCCCAAATTAAAGTCATGAAATTTTAGCATTTATAACTAGGGCTGGGACGATATGGGTACCTCACGATACGATACATATCACGATAATAGGGCCTCGATAACGATAATATCACGATATTCAATATATTGCGATATTTGTGATATATTGCCTGAAATTCATCAGTGATATATCACGATACCTGTAATTGCAAAAAATAAATATATAAATATAAGGCAAAAACAGAAATTACTAGAGTACATCCTCAACTTTTGTATATTTTATTCTGATACCTAACTTTTTATTCTACTTCTTATAGGCAGCTAAAGCTTATATTTCTACTTTTCAAACCGATCATAATTCATACTGTAACTCATATTTTATGTCATTTAGAACCAATGGAATCTAATCAGCTCATGTGTTAAAAGCCAATTCCCCAGTGCAGTAGCAGGTGCTCATGGTAATTTTAACCTTTTAAGTCAGCACACTATAGGGAGGATTATTAAAAAAGATATATAAAAACGTAGTAAAAATCACTGGATATACCTGAAGAGTAAAAGGAAATCCCTAATCAGACACGTTCCTGAACTGTCTTCTTCATTTTCAATATTTACAGAAGAAAAAAGTATAGTGCCTGATAATTATTTTCAAGGGGAAAAAATACCCTATGCAATGTGCTGCTGCTCCGTGCAGGCAGCATGGAGAAAGACAAAGTTAGACTAAAGTTTAGTTTACAAGAAGACTTTCTGCTTTATGCTATGAGGATACTACAATTATTCTAAGAGAAGAGTTCCTACAACATCTAAAGCCATGGAGTATGTGTTGCCTTTTCGTTTGGAGCGTGGGACTTTCACTTTTCACTTTTCTGACGGAATTACTTTTAACAGCTACACATAACAATTGCAGTGGATATCACAACGTAAGGTAGGTGATCAATATGCGAATGCGCGGTGAGTGGAACATGCTTAACGAGCAGATTTGAGACTCTCCGACTCGATCCGTTTCTCCTTCAATGTGAAGACAAGCGCTGCGCTGTCGGATCATATTACAACTGTGTGCGTGTGTGTGTGTGTGTGTGGGGGGGGGGGGGGGGGGGAGCAGACGGAGAGAGACAGAGAGAGAGTTTGTGTGTGTGGTGGTCCGTGCACGACATGCAACATAGAGCTGCTTTTTCCTCTCTCTCCTGCTATATTGCTATGTATGCTGCGTGTGTTTGTCTGTGGTGATGGTGATTGTGAAGAGGGAGCGTTCAGTGCTCTGTTCAGTGCAATCCTCCCCAATTTATCCTCATTACGGACGCTCCGCGTCGCGTTTTTTCCTCACAGATTTATCGATATCTGCCGACGGCATATCGATTATTTATTGCGGGAGGAAGTATTGCAATATATCGATATATCGATATTTCAGCACACCCCTATTCATAACCCATCTACCACGTGTAGTTCATAGTTAGTTCATCATTTACAACTCATTAACTAACCAGTCATCATGAACTGGATATTTGTACACAAATCACAATATAACAATTGACTGTTATTGAGCCAGCCACCCACACCGCAGATACATTAAACAATCAACAAAATCAATCAATTAAACGAAAAAAAAAGAAAAAAAAAAAGACAGCAGCTAATCAAGCCAGCACCCACACTGGCACCCACACATCTGGCTCACCCGGTGCCCACATGACCTGCAGTGCAACATCATGTTGTTAGAGCTTATCCAAATATAATTTGACAAATATGAGTTGACAACCCCACATGAACCCACCCCCAGATCCAGGCCATGGTGTAGACGCCATGGACTGGCACCCACACATCTAGCCCACCCGGTGCCCGCACGACCTGCAGTGCAACACCATGTTGTTAGAGCTTTTTTATAATGATAAATTAATTAAGTAGTTCGAGGTTAGATTATGACCTGGCTCTACTTGTCTGTTTAACTACAGTGTTTTTCAACAGCGGGTGATCCAGATTGGCTGACACCCACAAACCTAGTTCAACCGCTGTCTCAATGTCACTGTAGTTGAAGACACAGTTGAGCCAGAATTCCCCAGAAAAAATGTCAAAACCACATTGGATACGCACTGATTTCATAGCCACAGAATTTACACTTTAATAATAAAAGGGAAAAATAAATAAAATGGAAAAAAAGGACGAGTGGAGGGAAGGAGTTGTCCTCAACTTTTTTTTTTTTTCAAACTGTTTGCTTCAAGTACAGTGCTTTTCACATTTGTAGCCAACATCAGTGCCCAAAATCTGTGCTTATCCTGTATGATTTGACATGTTTCATAAAACTACAAAGCTTAAATGTGTATGCAGTGCTTGAAGGCTTATTAAACCAGTGCTTATCCATAATGATTTGATATTTTAAAAAAATGACCTGGCTCTACTGTCTCTTCAACTACAGTGTTTTTCATTCTAAAATAGACGAATAAGGGCATCATTTGTAATGTAGGCTAGAACCTACTTGCCTATCTTATAATGTATTCGTTCAGTATAATTGTCTTAGGACACTGGGAAGTAAATTGGGGGAGCATCAAGGCTGCAATATTCCAATCTGCAATCTGTGCTGTGATGACCCATGTCTGAATGACCGATTAAATGATTGATTGCCGTGGGAGGGGGGGGGGGGGGGCGCCATTCAGGCAATTACAAATCAATGGCGGGATGTCTAAATGGGAGGCGGTCCCCCCCAGACACCGGGGGAGATGCTGCAGGTGCGGTGGCTTCCCCATAGAGCTCTTGCTGCGAGATCTGGGAACTAGCCATGCCACTGTTGCTACGGATGCGAGGTTCTTGAATCTGTAGCGACGGTGGCATGGCTAGGTCCCATTCACGGCAGTAGAAGCTCTCAACGAGCGTTTGCATTGGCACGCATTCGGCACAGGAACACCACCACGTAGCGCACGTAGAGCCATTTTCGACCCAAAATTAAATTTAAAATCTGTCTGGAGCCGCATTTTATTATTTTTTTTTCTTTCTTTTTCTTTCTAGTCCACACAACGTCTCTAAGGTATATTAATGACATAGTAAACTGAGTAAACCTTTGAAAATGGGTGGTTCAGATTGAAAGCTCCACCTCTGATAACTGCTGGGCTTTTTTGACATGGCCAAGTGCTACTTTAACTGGCAACTGTCAGACAGCGCAACGCGTTTTGGGTGACTGAAATGTTTATATTATTTTGGTGTGTGTATGTAATAATGCTACAGCCACTGAGCCACTAGGGCTGTGTTCTTGAGCCCATGCGGCTCCTGAGCCGCAGGTTGCTGACCCCTGACGTAGCGTTTTCTCTGGGCCTCGACGTTGCGGCTGATGAGGCATTCTCTCTCCCTCTCCCTCTCTCTCTCTCCCTCTCTCATCTCTCTCTGCCCTGTCAATGTCCATCTGGTGCAGATTCTGAGTGTGATCCATAGGCGTGCATACATAGACGTCAAGGGGGGTTTGAGCACCCCCTAGTGGCCCTCTCTGGACCAACATGCCCTTTTTAAAAGAGCAAAAAGATGCTGAAATGCTGTTTTCTATGCGTTTTTAACCCCCAAAACTCAATTTTCCGCTAGAGTGCCCTCCTGGTTACATTTGAGCACCTGCCCTTGAAACTCTCTGTGCACGGCACTGTCTTCATCTGTGTACCCTGGTTCAAACAGATATCCAATCGGCTCTCCAGAAGTACCGGTAATATAAGCGATGTCCTGGTCGCTCTCTTCAGACGACGTCAAACTTTCTGCTCCTGACATGTCTTGTAAAAAAGTAGCCTTCTATTCCTCCTCCCGTTTGCCTCTCTCTCCGTCTTCTATTCCTCCTCCTCACCCCCGTTTGTCTCTCTCTCCGTGTTGTATTCCTCCACTTCACCCGTGTGTCTCTCTCTCCGTCTTCTATTCCTCCTCCTCCTCACCAGTTTGTCTCTCTCTCCGTCTTCTATTCCTCCTCCTCCTCACCAGTTTGTCTCTCTCTCTGTCTTCTATTCCTCCTCCTCACCCGTTTGTCTCTCTGTCCGTCTTGTATTCGTTTTTTTTTACGTGGTGGGTGCATTTGGCTGTTTTCAACACATCCCTGTGCTTTTCGTTTGGGAGCTAGGAGTCTAATAAAAGCCAGGTGCAGACTGAAGAGACACTCCACAAGACATTCCACTGACCACAGTGGAATGTTGTTTGCTGTTGTTCCCTCAGATGACCTAAGTGACTGAAACTTTTGTCACAATGTTTACAAGATCAGCACTCTGTACAGTGCCAACTTGCAAGCAAAAACAAAACACTTATCCATCACAAACACTACTAACACTCAACTGATACTTGATTTAGAAGAATCCAAATAGAAGAAATGAATTCATGAATAAAAAAATAAATAAAAACAAACTATCCCAACAACTAAATCGATTTAGTAGAATCCTGCTGGACGTAGCAACCTATAGAACATTTTTTTGGAAAACGGTAAAACACGAAAGGCTGGGTATTAGCGTCTTGTTTTTTCTTCGGCTCTGTAGAGGGAATCAGGGCTTTAGAGCTGACAGTTGCAGTATGTTGCTACAGTGGGAACAAAAAAGAAGCTAAAACTGTCAAATGAACCTTATCAAATCACACTGCATGATATTCATGCTTTTGGAGAGAAATGTCACCATTACATCATCACTTGAACCAGCCAAACGTCATACTTCAAGGGCCGGTCGACCACCGACGACCTCAAACCGATCCCTTAACTTGCACTGGCTCTGCCCATGGAAGTGTCAATGAATGGTTTGTCCCCGGTGTGAATATGGTGGTGTCTCCTCAGATTACGATTACGTGTGAATCTCTTGTGGCACCATTTACAAACAAAGGGTTTCTCCCCCGTGTGAATACGCTGATGTCTCCTCAAATGAGACGAATCACTGAAGTTCTTGCCACATTGTAGACAGTGAAAGGGTTTTTCTCCTGTGTGAGTGCGCTGGTGTACCTTCAAATTATGTAAATACCTGAAGCTTTTCTCACACACTTTACAGTGGAATGGTCTTTCTCCACTGTGGATGCGTTCGTGCGTCTTCAGGTAAGATGAAGTATTGAAGCTCTTGTCACACCATTTACAGACAAAGGGTTTCACCCCACTGTGGATCAGCAGGTGTGGCTTCAGATGACTTGACTGACTGAAACTTTTTCTACACACTTGACAATAGAATGGCTTCTCTCCAGTGTGGATGTGCTCGTGCCTATTCAGTTCACTTAACCTACTGAAAGTCTTATCACACCACTCACAGGCGTGGGGTTTGTTTTCTGTGCAAGATGGCTGTCCTGTCTTTACTTCTCCTGGTTGAGGTAATGTCTCGGTAAACTGCTGATGGCTGTAGGATCGAGATGTGTCGGTGTCTTCTATGTGGCGGCTGGTAGAGCCGTTGATTGGCTGACAAGCGGCTGAGATGATCCGTCGATTATTTGACGTTTGGCAGTAGACGTCGTCGTGGCTCTTCATCACATGTGGACACTCAGAATGGAAAACCTCAGTCTGGAAGGAGCCAGCAGCTTCCAGGATGCCTTGGTCACTGTCAAAGCTTTTGCTACACATAAACGGCGATGGTGACTGAATATAGTTTGACTTCATGACTCTTGTAAGAGAAAATTGGAATTCACTGTCTCGGAAAAGATGGCTCTCTCAACTTGCACTTTATGGGTTGACCGGATATCTTTTCTGACATCACACAAGATTGCTCGGAATGTCGATTTCTGCGGGCACCCATAACTCGCATGGACGGGGACAGGAAAATACTCTACTTTAGTAGAGTGTTTTCTCTACTTTGTAGAGAAAATACTCATAACATTAGTCTCTTAATTATGTCAGCATTATGACATCATCACTAGAACCAGCCAATAGGAATACTTTGACTTTATGACTCTGTTGAGAGAAAAATGGCATTTGATTATTTTAAAGGCATTTTCATTGTTATGTTGAATTAAGTGATTCTTGTAATGCAACATGTGACAAATTAGCAATTAATTACATTCAGTGACATCTGCATTACATGTGCAGTTTTGCAGTCATATTCTACTGTATAACGTATGTTTACACCTTGCAGTAAGCATATTTTTGTTCTGTTTTGTTTTTTGTCTGCTGTCAGTTTTACCCTTCTTTTCATGAATTAACCTGTGCAAGAGAGTACGTCAAATTATACAGAGAGCCGAGCTCTCTGTTGTATATATTGTGCCTGAAGATGCAGCTGACTTATACCTGATGAAGACCCATGTAGGGTCGAAACGTTGTATCCTACTCCTACAATAAAGTTTCCTGGGAGCTACTAATACGGTGTGCGAGCTATTTTCCCTTTTTGTACATTTGAGCACCTGCCCTTGAAACTCTCTGTGCACGCCACTGTCTTCATCTGTGTACCCTGGTTCAAACAGATATCCAAACGGCTCTCCAGAAGTACCGGTAATATAAGCGATGTCCTGGTCGCCCTCTTCAGACAACGTCGAACTTTCTGCTCCTGACAAGTCTTGTAAAAAAGTAGCCTTTCTATTCCTCCTCCCGTTTGCCTCTCTCTCCGTCTTCTATTCCTCCTCCTCACCCCCATTTGTCTCTCTCTCTGTGTTGTATTCCTCCACTTCACCCGTGTGTCTCTCTCTCTATCTTCTATTCCTCCTCCTCCTCACCAGTTTGTCTCTCTCTCTGTCTTCTATTCCTCCTCATCCTCACCAGTTTGTCTCTCTCTGTCTTCTATTCCTCCTCCTCCTCACCAGTTTGTCTCTCTCTCTGTCTTCTATTCCTCCTCCTCACCCGTTTGTCTCTCTCTCCGTCTTGTATTCGTTTTTTTTATATATATATATATAATATGTGGGTGCATTTGGCTGTTTTCAACACATCCCTGTGCTTTTCGTTTGGGAGCTAGAAGTCTAATAAAAGCCAGGTGCAGACTGAAGACACTCCACAAGACATTCCACTGACTACAGTGGAATGTTGTTTGCTGTTGTTCCCTCAGATGACCTAAGTGACTGAAACTTTTGTCACAATGTGTACAAACAAGATCAGCACTCCGTACAGTGCCAACTTGCAAGCAAAAACAAAACACTTATCCATCACAAACACTACTAACACTGTTACTTGATTTAGAAGAATCCAAATAGAAGAAATGAATACACGAATAAAAAAACAAATAAAAACAAACTACCCCAACAACTAAATCGATTTAGTGGAATCCTGCTGGATGTAGCAACCTGTAGAACATTTTTTTTTTTTTAAACGGTAAAACACGAAAGGCTGGGTATTAGCGTCTCGTTTTTTCTTCGGCTCTGTAGAGGGATTTAGGGCTTTAGAGCTGACAGTTGCAGTATGTTGCTACAGTGGAAACAAAAAAAGAAGCTAAAACTGTCAAATGAACCTTATCAAATCACAATGCATCATATTCAAGGGCTTTTGGAGAGAAATGTCACCATTATATCATCACTTGAACCAGCCAAACGGCATACTTCCAGGGCTGGTCGACCACCGACGACCGTAAACCGATCCCTTAACTTGCACTGGCTCTGCCCATGGAAGTGTCAATGAATGGTTTGTCCCCGGTGTGAATATGGTGGTGTCTCCTCAGATTACGATTACGTGTGAATCTCTTGTGGCACCATTTACAAACAAAGGGTTTCTCCCCCGTGTGAATACGCTGATGTCTCCTCAAATGAGACGAATCACTGAAGTTCTTGCCACATTGTAGACAGTGAAAGGGTTTTTCTCCTGTGTGAGTGCGCTGGTGTACCTTCAAATTACGTAAATACCTGAAGCTTTTCTCACACACTTTACAGTGGAATGGTCTTTCTCCACTGTGGATGCGTTCGTGCGTCTTCAGGTAAGATGAAGTATTGAAGCTCTTGTCACACCATTTACAGACAAAGGGTTTCACCCCACTGTGGATCAGCAGGTGTGGCTTCAGATGACTTGACTGACTGAAACTTTTTCCACACACTTGACAATAGAATGGCTTCTCTCCAGTGTGGATGTGCTCGTGCCTATTCAGTTCACTTACCCTACTGAAAGTCTTATCACACCACTCACAGGCGAGGGGTTTATTTTCTGTGCAAGATGGCTGTCCTGTCTTTACTTCTCCTGGTTGAGGTAACGTCTCGGTAAACTGCTGATGGCTGTAGGATCGAGATGTGTCGGTGTCTTCTATGTGGCGGCTGGTAGAGCCGTTGATTGGCTGACAAGCGGCTGAGATGATCCGTCGATTCTTTGACATTTGGCAGTAGACGTCGTTGTGGCTCTTCGTCACATGTGGACACTCAGAATGGAAAACCTCAGTCTGGAAGGAGCCAGCAGCTTCCAGGATGCCTTGGTCACTGTCAAAGCTTTTGCTACACATAAACGGCGATGGTGACTGAATATAGTTTGACTTCATGACTCTTGTAAGAGAAAATTGGAATTCACAGTCTCGGAAAAGATGGCTCTCTCAACTTGCACTTTATGGGTTGACCGGATATCTTTTCTGACATCACACAAGATTGCTCGGAATGTCGATTTCTGCAGGCACCCATAACTCACATGGACGGGGACAGGAAAATACTCCACTTTAGTAGAGTATTTTCTCTACTTTGTAGAGAAAATACTCATAACATTAGTTATAAAAGTCTCTTAATTATGTCAGCATTATGACATCGCTAGAACCAGCCAATAGGAATACTTTGACTTGAGAAAAATGGCATTTGAATATTTTAAAGGCATTTTCATTGTTATGTTGAATTAAGGGTTAAAGTGATTCTTGTAATGCAACATGTGACAAATTAGCAATTAATTACATTCAGTGACATCTGCATTACATGTGGAGTTTTGCAGTCATATTTTACTGTATAAACTATGTTTACACCTTGCAGTAAGCATAGTTTTGTTTTTTTGTCTGCTGTCAGTTTTACCCTTCTTTTCATGAATTAATCTGTGCAAGAGAGTTTGTCAAATTATACACTATAAATTATGTACTATCACGATAGCGGTACAGTTTACCTCAGCATACTCATACGCACACATGCATGCCCGCAAACACATATAGTATGAACAAAAAGGGAACAAAGGAAAAAGGATGCCAGCACTCTGAAGTTCATTTCATGGTTTATTTACCTCGGAGGGCAGGAGAGGCTATGGCATGGACGTGTTTCGCCTCAGAGGGCTTTCTCAACACACATGGAAACAAAGAGGAAATTACATGTATTTAAAGCATGTCAATTCTGTCTATCAAGGTGTCAGCAATTACATCATGAGGTCTGAGGTGGAGTAATTGGATCATACCAGTAAAGATAACCATGACAAGTACATACACGGGAATATACCATCATTGAAAGATACTGTATGGTTGGCCAACCAGAACAATAACAGGTCAATAAATATAGTATTGAAGAGCAAACAAAGAAAAACAAGGAAAAAAATATATACAGATATTTACAAAATCAAGTTGAGGCAACTGGATTCCATAGACGCTCAAAGTAGAGCAAGTTAAAAGCTTAAATGCCAAATAAGGGGGGTTTAACCATAGAAACCGAGACAGTCTAATAGAGTTGAAGGTTTTAAAGGAAACAACCCAAAAGGAGCTCTTCATTGAGCCCTTTGGGGTGTTCCGTCTGGAGAACATGAATCCAGTATGCCTCACGTTTTAATAAAGCGTTGTCCCTGTCACCCCCTCTTTTCACTTCAATTCCCTGAAACATCAAAGTACAAACTTCATGACCCACAGCATTGAAATGTCTAGCAATCGGTGACTTTTCATCATTGTTGCGAATTGCACTTTTATGTTCAGAAAACCTTGTTTTAAGCTCTCTTAATAGTTTTGCCAACATAACATAATCCACAAGGACACTTAAGTAAGTAGACCACATATTTAGTTTTGCAAGAAATTCTCCCCTTTACAGAATACTTTTTACCAGAGTGTGGGTGTGTAAAGTACTGGCCTTTGACCATAGCGTTACAGTGAATACAATTATGGCAGGGAAAATTACCAGGGGGTAAACTAGACAAGAAATGTTGTGGAGGTGTATACAGGTCAGCTCTTACTAAAGAGTCTCTCAAGTTTTCGGCCCTCTTGTGGGCAAAAATAGGAGTGTCTCTAAAAACAGAACCAATGCTGGGATCAGAAGAGAAGATGTGCCAATGATTTTGAATAACCCTACGAATGTCACTAGAAGCAGGAGAGAAAGTAGTAGCACAGACAATTCTGTTAGAACCTTTAGAGGGCCCAGTCTTAGGGGATAGTAGGTCTTCCCTATTGATCCAGGAACAAACCAAAACAAAACACTTATCCATCACAAACACTCTACTAACACTCAACTAATATTTGATTTAGTAGAATCCAAATGAAGAAATAAATGCATGAATACAGAATTAAATAAAAATGAGTAACCCCAAAAGCTAAATTGACGTAGCAACCTGCAGAACATTTTTGGAAAACGGTAAAACACAAAAGGCTGGGTATTAGCATCTCGGTTTTCCTTCGGCTCTGTAGAGGGATTCAGGGCTTTAGAGCTGACAGTTACAGCACTGTATGTTGCTACAGTGGAAACAAAAAAAGAAACTAAAACTGTCAAATGAACCTTGTCAAATCACACTGCCTCATACTCAAGGGCTTTTGGAGAGAAAATACTCTATACAGTAGTCATAAAAGTCTCTTAAATATGTCACCATTGCATCTTCACTCAATCCAGCCAAACGGCATACTTCGAGGGACGGTCGACCACCGACGACCTCAAACCGATCACTTAACTTGCACTGGCTCTGTTCACAGAAGTGTTGATGAATGGTTTGTCCCCGGTGTGAATATGGTGGTGTCTCCTTAGATTACGTAAATGTGCAAATCTCTTGTTGCACCATTTACAAACAAAGGGTTTCTCCCCAGTATGAATACGCTGATGTCTCCACTTTAAAACACAAGAGACTTTTGTGGCTAATGTTATGTCACTATTATGACAGACCAGTGACCTTGTGGTTAGAGTGTCCGCCCTGGAACAGATGCCCTGAAGACACTCCACAAGACATTTTACTGACTACAGTGGAATGTTGTTTGCTGTTGTTCCCTCAGATGACCTAAGTGACTGAAACTCACACAAAAGTTTGTTTGCTTACAAACAAGATCAGCACTCGGTACAGTGCCAGCTTGCATGTTGCACACAAGCAATCCATGGCCTACTTGTGCAGGAGCAGAGCGAGCGACCCAAAAACAAACCAAAACACTTATCCATCATAAACACTCTACTAACACTCAACTAATATTTGATTTAGTAGAATCCAAATAAAGAAATAAATACATAAAAAAAAAACAATTAACCAATTAACAATTGGTAATTAAACAATTAAATTAACAATTAAAAACAATTAACAACTAAATTGATTTAGTAGAATCCTGCTGGACAACGGTAAAACACAAAAGGCTGGGTATGAGCATCTCGTTTTTTCTTTGGCTCTGTAGAGGGATTCAGGGCTTTAGAGCTGACAGTTACAGTATGTTGCTACAGTGGAAACAAAAAAACTAAAACTGTCAAATTAACCTTGTCAAATCACACTTTTGGAGAGAAAATACTCTATACAATAGTCATCAAAGTCTCTTAAATATGTCACCATTACATCTTCACTTGAATCAGCCAAACGGCATACTTCCAGGGCCGGTCGACCACCGACGACCGTAAACCGATCCCTTAACTTGCACTGGCTCTGCCCATGGAAGTGTCAATGAATGGTTTGTCCCCGGTGTGAATATGGTGGTGTCTCCTCAGATTACGTAAACCTGTGAATCTCTTGTGGCACCATTTACAAACAAAGGGTTTCTCCCCCGTGTGAATACGCTGATGTCTCCTCAAATTAGATGAAACACTGAAGTTGTTGCCACATTGTAGACAGTGAAAGGGTCTTTCTCCACTGTGGATGCGTTCGTGCGTCTTCAGGTAAGATGAAGTATTGAAGCTCTTGTCACACGATTTACAGATAAAGGGTTTCTCCCCAGTGTGGATCAGCAGGTGTGGCTTTAGATGACTTGACTGACTGAAACTTTTTCCACACACTTGACAACAGAATGGTTTCTCTCCAGTGTGGATGTGCTCGTGCCTATTCAGTTCACTTACCCTACTGAAAGTCTTATCACACCACTCACAGGCGTGGGGTTTCATTTCTGTGTAACATGGCTGTCCTGTCTTTACTTCTCCTGGTTGAGGTAACGTCTCGGTAAACTGCTGATGGCTGTAGGATCGAGATGTGTCGGTGTCTTCTATGTGGCGGCTGGTAGAGCCATTGATTGGCTGACAAGCGGCTGAGATGATCCGTCGATTCTTCGACGTTTGGCAGTAGACGTCGTCGTGGCTCTTCGTCACATGTGGACACTCAGAATGGAAAACCTCAGTCTGGACAGAGCCAGCGGCTTCCGGGATGCCTTGGTCACTGTCAAAGCTTTTGCTACACATAAACGGCGATGGTGACTGAATATAGTTTGACTTCATGACTCTTGTAAGAGAAAATTGGAATTCACAGTCTCGGAAAAGATGTCTCTCTCAACTTGCACTTTATGGGTTGACCGGATATCTTTTCTGACATCACACAAGATTGCTCGGAATGTCGATTTCTGCAGGCACCCATAACTCACATGGACGGGGACAGGAAAATACTCTACTTTAGTAGAGTGTTTTCTCTACTTTGTAGAGAAAATACTCATAACATTAGTCATAAAAGTCTCTTAATTATGTCAGCATTATGACATCATCACTATAGAACCAGCCAATAGGAATACTTTGACTTTATGACTCTGTTGAGAGGAAAATGGCATTGGATTATTTTAAAGGCATTTTCATTGTTATGTTGAATTAAGGGTTACATTGATTCTTGTAATGCAACATGCCAAATTAGCAATTAATTACATTCAGTGACAGCTACATTACATGTGCAGTTTTGCAGTCATATTTTACTGTATAACATATGTTTACACCTTGCAGTAAGCATAGTTTTGTTTTTGTTTTTTGTCTGCTGTCAGTTTTACCCTTCTTTTCATGAATTAACCTGTGCAAGAGAGTACGTCAAATTATACACTTCATCACAATAGCGGTACAGTTTACCTCAGCATACTCATACGCACACATATAGTATGAACAAAAAGGGAAGACTTTCTATTATGCATGTACCCAGCTGCTGCTATCTCTTGGCACATGTGCAGTAACATTACTTTTATACAAATAGGTTTTGATTGCGACCGCAGGCTGCAATAAATGGAAGGTAGTCACACTGCCAAGCAAGTAGACCATGGCCTACTTGTGCATGAGTAGAGAGAGTGACCCACTTATCCATTACAAACACTCTACTAACACTCAACTAATATTTGATTTAGTTGAATCCAAATGAAGAAATAAATGCATGAATACAGAATTAAATAAAAATGAGTAACCCCAAAAGCTAAATTGATTTAGTAGAATCCTGCTGGACGTAGCAACCTGTAGAACATTTTTTTGGAAAACGGTAAAACACGAAAGGCTGGGTATTAGCGTCTCGTTTTTTCTTCGGCTCTGTAGAGGGATTCGGGGCTTTAGAGCTGACAGTTGCAGTGTTTTGCTACAGTGGAAACAAAAAAAGAAGCTAAAACCGTCAAATGAACCTCATCAAATCACACTGCATCATATTCATGGGCTTTTGGAGAGAAATGTCACCATTACATCATCACTTGAACCAGCCAAACGGCATACTTCCAGGGCCGGTCGACCACCGACGACCGTAAACCGATCCCTTAACTTGCACCGGCTCTGCCCATGGAAGTGTCAATGAATGGGGTCCCCGGTGTGAATATGGTGGTGTCTCCTCAGATTACGTAAACCTGTGAATCTCTTGTGGCACCATTTACAAACAAAGGGTTTCTCCCCCGTGTGAATACGCTGATGTCTCCTCAAATGTGATGAAACACTGAAGTTCTTGCCACATTGTAGACAGTGAAAGGGTTTTTCTCCTGTGTGAGTGCGCTGGTGTACCTTCAAACTAGGTAAATAACTGAAGCTTTTCTCACACACTTTACAGTGGAATGGTCTTTCTCCACTGTGGATGCGTTCGTGCGTCTTCAGGTTAGATGAAGTATTGAAGCTCTTGTCACACCATTTACAGACAAAGGGTTTCACCCCACTGTGGATCAGCAGGTGTGGCTTCAGATGACTTGACTGACTGAAACTTTTTCCACACACTTGACAACAGAATGGTTTCCCTCCAGTGTGGATGTGCTTGTGCCTATTCAGTTCACTTAAGTAACTGAAACACTTATCACACCGCTCACAGGCGTGGGGTTTATTTTCTGTGCAAGATGGCTGTCCTGTCTTTACTTCTCCTGGTTGAGGTAACATCTCGGTAAACTGCTGATGGCTGTAGGATCGAGATGTGTCGGTGTCTTCTATGTGGCGGCTGGTAGAGCCGTTGATTGGCTGACAAGCGGCTGAGATGATCCGTCGATTCTTTGACGTTTGGCAGTAGACGTCGTCGTGGCTCTTCGTCACATGTGGACACTCAGAATGGAAAACCTCAGTCTGGACGGAGCCAGCAGCTTCCAGGATGCCTTGGTCACTGTCAAAGCTTTTGCTACACATAAACGGCGATGGTGACTGAATATAGTTTGACTTCATGACTCTTGTAAGAGAAAATTGGAATTCACAGTCTCGGAAAAGATGGCTCTCTCAACTAGCACTTTATGGGTTGACCGGATATCTTTTCTGACATCACACAAGATTGCTCGGAATGTCGATTTCTGCAGGCACCCATAACTCACATGGACGGGGACAGGAAAATACTGTACTTTAGTAGTATTTTCTCTACTTTGTAGAGAAAATACTCATAACATTAGTCATAAAAGTCTCTTAATTATGTCAGCATTATGACATCATCACTAGAACCAGCCAATAGGAATACTTTGACTTTATGACTCTGTTGAGAGAAAAATGGCATTGGATTATTTTAAAGGCATTTTCATTGTTATGTTAAATTAAGGGTTAAAGTGTTTCTTGTAATTAGGCCTGACCCCAACTAGTCGACTATTCGACTAGTCAGTCGGTAGGGGGCGCTGTCGACTGACAACCTCCCAGTCGAATGTCGTTTTTTTTTCTTCTTTTTTACTCTTTTTTTTTTTTTGTACTCGTTTTTTTTTATCATTCCACTCTCGGGGTTGGGGTGGTTAATGTCTAACATAAACAAATGAACAGAGAGAGCCTATTGTTGAAGTGCTGTCAGATTTAACTGTCAGTAAAAAGTCCGACCGTGCACTTGATCTCACAAACGCCCAGTGAGAACAGCAGAGGACAAGCCAATGATAACCCAGACGGAGCGGATATGAATGCATCGCTGTCCGGCTGTATTCTTTGTCATTTCTTGTTCAAAACGTTATAACGTTACTGTTTTATAGGGAAGAGAATTGCTTATTTGCTTATTTTACTATCGCTGTACCGAGGACATGTCTGTGCTGTGCGAGTCTGTGCTGCTGCTGCTGCTGCGGCGGGCGGCGGCGTCCTCCTCCTCCCCGCAGTCTGTCTCAAAGAACGCGGCTATGATCGCTTATTTGCTTATTTTTTGGAACCACGGCACAAACACCTAAAGTTCACCACCAACGTGATGAGAGGAGCCGTTTGTGAACATGTCACTGCTTTCTTGTCAAATCTCGAGCTCCGGTGTGCGCGCTCTCTCTTGTTGTCGGCTTACGTTACTGTTTTCAGGTCCGGGTATAAAATTTCACAATAGGGGGGGCAGGCGAAAAGTTTAAGCGTGTAGATTCCGGAGATTTAGGGCGTTTAGGGGGGCATTCCCCCCCTGTGCACAGCCTTTTATCCGGCTCTGCAAATGCTTCCCAAAAAAAGGAAATAAGAAAGAAAGAAAGAAGGCGATCCACAGACGCTCTTTCCCCTCCCTCAACCCTCGTGGATTACGGTATATATGGATTATATCTTTGATAAAATACTGCAAAAGGTACACAGTGACAGTAGCCTAAGTTAACATCGATTCTCTCAGAACACATGCACACGGCTGCGTTGTGAGCCGTATGGCAACATTTTGCGTTGGGTCCCGCGGGCGCCGCGGGGTAAAGAAATAATAATAATAATATTAATATTAATGTTAATTTTGCCCGCGGGGGGGGGCTCATTCGACTGGCAGTCGACTAACGGCACATTTATTCATATTAATTTCGACTATAGAAATCCTTAGTCGGGGACAGGCCTACTTGTAATGCAAGATGTGACAAATTAGCAGTTAATTGCATTCAGTGACATCTGCATTACATGTGCAGTTTTGCAGTCATATTTTACTGTATAAACTATGTTTACACCTTGCAGTAAGCATAGTTTTGTTTTTGTTTTTTGTCTGCTGTCAGTTTTACCCTTCTTTTCATGAATTAACCTGTGCAAGAGAGTACGTCAAATTATACACTTCATCACAATAGCGGTACAGTTTACCTCAGCATACTCATACGCACACATGCATGCACGCAAACACATATAGTATGAACAAAAAGGAAAGACTTTGTATTATGCATGTACCCAGCTGCTGCTCTCTTGGCACATGTGCAGGGCCATTAATTTTATACAAATAGGTTTTGATTGCGACCGCAGGCTGCAATAAATGGAAGGTAGTCACACTGTCAAGCAAGTAGACCATGGCCTACTTGTGCATGAGCAGAGGGAGTGACCCAGGAACAAACCAAAACAAAACACTTATCCATCACAAACACTTTACTAACACTCAACTAATATTTGATTTAGTAGAATCCAAATGAAGAAATAAATGCAGGAATACAGAATTAAATAAAAATGAGTAACCCAAAAACTAAATTGATTTAGTAGAATCCTGCTGGACGTAGCAACCTGCAGAACAGGTTTTCCTTCGGCTCTGTAGAGGGATTCAGGGCTTTAGAGCTGACAGTTACAGTATGTTGCTACAGTGGAAACAAAAAAAAAAACTAAAACTGTCAAATGAACCTTGTCAAATCACACTGCCTCATACTCAAGGGTTTTTGGAGAGAAAATACTCTATACAGTAGTAATAAAAGTCTCTTAAATATGTCACCATTACATCTTCACTCAAACCAGCCAAACGGCATACTTCAAGGGCCGGTCGACCACCGACGACCGTAAACCGATCCCTTAACTTGCACCGGCTCTGCCCATGGAAGTGTCAATGAATGGTTTGTCCCCGGTGTGAATATGGTGGTGTCTCCTCAGATTACATAAATGTGTGAATCTCTTGTCGCACCATTTGCAAACAAAGGGTTTCTCCCCAGTGTGAATACGCTGATGTATCCTCAAATGAGATGAAAGACTGAAGTTCTTGCCACATTGTAGACAGTGAAAGGGTCTTTCTCCACTGTGGATGCGTTCGTGCTTCTTCCGGTAAGATGTTTTCATTTACAGATAAAGGGTTTCTCCCCAGTGTGAATCAGCAGGTGTTGCTTCAGATGACTTGACTGACTGAAATTTTTTCCACACACTTGACAATAGAATGGTTTCTCTCCAGTGTGGATGTGCTTGTGCCTATTCAGTTCACTTACAAAACTGAAAGTCTTATCACACCACTCACAGTTGAGAAAAAATGGCATTTGATTATTTTAAAGGCATTTTCATTGTTATGTTGAATTAAGGGTTAAAGTGATTCTTGTAATGCAACATGTGACAAATTAGCAATTAATTACATTCAGTGACATCTGCATTACATGTGCAGTTTTGCAGTCATATTCTACTGTATAACGTATGTTTACACCTTGCAGTAAGCATAGTTTTGTTCTGTTTTGTTTTTTGTCTGCTGTCAGTTTTACCCTTCTTTTCATGAATTAACCTGTGCAAGAGAGTACGTCAAATTATACAGAGAGCCGAGCTCTCTGTTGTATATATTGTGCCTGAAGATGCAGCTGACTTCTACCTGACGAAGACCCATGTAGGGTCGAAACGTTGTATCCTACTCCTACAATAAAGTTTCCTGGGAGCTACTAATACGGTGTGCGAGCTATTTTCCCTTTTTGTACATTTGAGCACCTGCCCTTGAAACTCTGTGCACGCCACTGTCTTCATCTGTGTACCCTGGTTCAAACAGATATCCAATCGGCTCTCCAGAAGTACCGGTAATATAAGCGATGTCCTGGTCGCCCTCTTCAGACGACGTCGATCTTTCTGCTCCTGACATGTCTTGAAAAAAAGTAGCCTTCTATTCCTCCTCCCGTTTGCCTCTCTCTCTGTCTTCTATTCCTCCTCCTCACCCCCGTTTGTCTCTCTCTCTGTGTTGTATTCCTCCACTTCACCCGTGTGTCTCTCTCTCCGTCTTCTATTCCTCCTCCTCACCAGTTTGTCTCTCTCTCTATCTTCTATTCCTCCTCCTCCTCACCAGTTTGTCTCTCTCTCTGTCTTCTATTCCTCCTCCTCACCCGTTTGTCTCTCTCTCCGTCTTGTATTCGTTTTTTTTTATATAATACGTGGGTGCATTTGGCTGTTTTCAACACATCCCTGTGCTTTTCGTTTGGGAGCTAGAAGTCTAATAAAAGCTAAGTGCAGACTGAAGACCAGGAGAGCCCAACCAGTAGATCGGGATCTACCGGTGGATCTCGGCCTGATCACGAGTAGATCTCGGGAGATGTGGGGGAGAAAGAAAAAAAAAAGTGTGTAAAAGAAAGAAGAGTGATTTTCGTGTGTGTCTCTGTGTGTGTGTGTGTGTGTGTGTGTGTGTGTGTGTGTGTGTGTGTGTGTGTGTGTGTGTGTGTGTGTGTGTGTGTGTGTGTGTGCGTGTGTGTGCGTGTCTGCGTGTCTGTCTACGAAGCGGCTCATTTGGAGGATTGTTGTCTGCTGTCTGTGAATTATGCCAACAGTATTGTTCTGCAACGTGTAATGGACTATTCTGGACTGTTCTTATTATGATTGCATTTGCAATGGCAGTGTTTGTCCAAGTCTGTTGTACTTTATGCTTATATGGACATTACGTAAAGTTGTAAAACAAAGTAGTGTTGTGTTGTTGTGAAGTTACTGCAGGCTGGCAAAACGATGCGTGTGGTTTGAAATGTTGATATTGGACTGGTAGATCCCAGAGGGGTTGGCTGCTGAAAAGTAGATCTTGGGTCAAAAAAGGTTGGGCACCCCTGTGAAGACACTCCACAAGACATCCCACTGACTACAGTGGAATGTTGTTTGCTGTTGTTCCCTCAGATGACCTAAGTGACTGAAACTTTTGTCACAATGTGTACAAACAAGATCAGCACTCTGTACAGTGCCAACTTGCAAGCAAAAACAAAACACTTATCCATCACAAACACTACTAACCCACTGAGCACAACACGGTTAAAACACGTATGGTCTAAATGTAACACGTGATTTACACCGGCTAGATGGGGTGGTTTTTTTAGACCAGTTTATTTAATCCGGTTTTGCAGACATATTGATAAAATATAACAACCGTACGTTGCATACCTGATCTCTGCATGCAGCCTAAACACATTTAAGGGTTGTTAGTGGGTAAATAAGCTTGGTGTTTATCACGTGTGTTGGGCTAGACGTGTTTTAAACTTTCACTTTTACACCATTTTTACCGATTTTTAGACGTGTTGTATAGCCACAAAAACACGTGTTATCAACGTGTTTTAGACCAAAAAATGCCCAGAGGGAACACTCAACTGATACTTGATTTAGAAGAATCCAAATAGAAGAAATGAATACATGAATAAAAAAATAAAATAAAAACAAACTACCCCAACAACTAAATCGATTTAGTAGAATCCTGCTGGACGTAGCAACCTGTAGAACATTTTTTTTGGAAAACGGTAAAACACGAAAGGCTGGGTATTAGCGTCTCGTTTTTTCTTCGGCTCTGTAGAGGGATTCGGGGCTTTAGAGCTGACAGTTGCAGTATGTTGCTACAGTGGAAACAAAAAAAGAAGCTAAAACTGTCAAATGAACCTTATCAAATCACACTGCATCATATTCATGGGCTTTTGGAGAGAAATGTCCCCATTACATCTTCACTTGAACCAGCCAAACGGCATACTTCAAGGGCCGGTCGACCACCGACGACCGTAAACCGATCCCTTAACTTGCACTGGCTCTGCTCATGGAAGTGTCAATGAATGGTTTGTCCCCGGTGTGAATATGGTGGTGTCTCCTCAGATTACCGGAATCTGTGAATCTCTTGTGGCACCATTTACAAACAAAGGGTTTCTCCCCCCTGTGAATATGCTGATGTCTCCTCAAATCAGATGAAACACTGAAGTTCTTGCCACATTGTACACAGTGAAAGGGTCTTTCTCCACTGTGGATGTGTTCGTGCGTCTTCAGGTAAGATGAAGTATTGAAGCTCTTGTCACACCATTTACAGACAAAGGGTTTCACCCCACTGTGGATCAGCAGGTGTGGCTTCAGATGACTTGCCTGACTGAAACTTTTTCCACACACTTGACAATAGAATGGCTTCTCTCCAGTGTGGATGTGCTCGTGCCTATTCAGTTCACTTACCCTACTGAAAGTCTTATCACACCACTCACAGGCGAGGGGTTTGTTTTCTGTGCAAGATGGCTGTCCTGTCTTTACTTCTCCTGGTTGAGGTAATGTCTCGGTAAACTGCTGATGGCTGTAGGATCGAGAGGTGTCTGTGTCTTCTATGTTCCGGCTGGTAGAGCCGTTGATTGGCTGAAAAGCGGCTGAGATGACCCGTTGATTCTTTGACGTTTGGCAGTAGACGTTGTTGTGGCTCTTCGTCACATGTGGACACTCAGAATGGAAAACCTCAGTCTGGAAGGAGCCAGCAGCTTCCAGGATGCCTTGGTCACTGTCAAAGCTTTTGCTACAGATAAACAGCGATGGTGACTGAATATAGTTTGACTTCATGACTCTTGTAAGAGAAAATTGGATTTCACAGTCTCGGAAAAGATGGCTCTCTCAACTTGCACTTTATGGGTTGACCGGATATCTTTTCTGACATCACACAAAATTGCTCGGAATGTCGATTTCTGCAGGCACTCATAACTCACATGGACGGGGACAGGAAAATATTCTCTACTTTGTAGAGAAAATACTCATAACATTAGTCATAAAAGTCTCTTAATTATGTCAGCATTATGACATCATCACTATAGAACCAGCCAATAGGAATACTTTGACTTTATGACTCTGTTGAGAGGAAAATGGCATTGGATTATTTTAAAGGCATTTTCATTGTTATGTTGAATTAACGGTTAAAGTGATTCTTGTAATGCAACATGTGACAAATTAGCAATTAATTACATTCAGTGACAGCTACATTACATGTGCAGTTTTGCAGTCATATTTTACTGTATACCGTATGTTTACACCTTGCAGTAAGCATAGTTTTGTTTTGTTTTGTTTTTTGTCTGCTGTCAGTTTTACCCTTCTTTTCATGAATTAACCTGTGCAAGAGAGTACGTCAAATTATGCACTTCATCACAATAGCGGTACAGTTTACCTCAGCATACTCATACGCACACATATAGTATGAACAAAAAGGGAAGACTGTATCATGCATGTACCCAGCTGCTGCTATCTCTTGGCACATGTGCAGTAACATTCATTTTATACAAATAGGTTTTGATTGCGACCGCAGGCTGCAATAAATGGAAGGTAGTCACACTGTCAAGCAAGTAGACCATGGCCTACTTGTGCATGAGCAGAGAGAGTGACCCAGGAACAAACCAAAACAAAACACTTATCCATCACAAACACTCTACTAACACTCAACTAATATTTGATTTAGTAGAATCCAAATGAAGAAATAAATGCAGGAATACAGAATTAAATAGAAATGAGTAACGCCTAAAACTAAATTGATTTAGTAGAATCCTGCTGGACGTAGCAACCTGCAGAACAGGTTTTCCTTCGGCTCTGTAGAGGGATTCAGGGCTTTAGAGCTGACAGTTACAGTGTGTTGCTACAGTGGAAACAAAAAAAGAAACTAAAACTGTCAAATGAACCTTGTCAAATCACACTGCCTCATACTCAAGGGTTTTTGGAGAGAAAATACTCTACACAGTAGCAATAAAAGTCTCTTAAATATGTCACCATTACATCTTCACTCAAACCAGCCAAACGGCATACTTCAAGGGCCGGTCGACCACCGACGACCTCAAACCGAACACTTAACTTGCACCGGCTCTGCTCATGGAAGTGTTCATGAATGGTTTGTCCCCGGTGTGAATATGGTGGTGTCTCCTCAGATTACATAATTGTGCAAATCTCTTGTTGCACCATTTACAAACAAAGGGTTTCTCCCCAGTATGAATACGCTGATGTCTCCTCAAACGAGATAAATCAATGAAAGTCTTGCCACATTGTTGTCAGTGAAAGGGTTTTTCTCCTGTGTGAGTGTGGTGGTGTACCTTCAAATTAGGTAAAGCATTGAAGCTCTTGTCACACCATGTACAAACAAAGGGTTTTTCCCCATTGTGAATCAGCAAGTGTTGATTTAGATTACGTAACTGACTGAAACTTTTCTCACATACCTGACAATAGAATGGTTTCTCTCCAGTGTGGATGCGTTCGTGCCTCTTCATGACAGATGAAGTATTGAAGCTCTTGAAACACCATTTACAGATAAAGGGTTTCTCCCCAGTGTGAATCAGCAGGTGTCGCTTCAGATTACATGATTGACTGAAACTTTTTCCACACAGTTGGCAACAGAATGGCTTTTCTCCAGTGTGGATGTCCTCGTGTTTCCTCAGGCAACTTAAGTAACTGAAAGTCTTATCACACCATTCACAGGCGTGGGGTCTATTTTCTGTGCAAGATGGCTGTCCTGTCTTTACTTCTCCTGGTTGAGGTAACGTCTCGGTAAACTGCTGATGGCTGTAGGATCGAGCTGTGTCGGTGTCTTCTATGTTCCGGCTGGTCCTAGAGCCGTTGATTGACTGACAGGCTGCTGAGATGATCTGTCCATTCTTCGAGGTTTGGCAGTAGAGGTTGTTGTGGCTCTTTGTCACATTGGGACACTCCTCAGTCTGGGAGGAGCCAGCAGGTTCCTAGCCTCGACACCCAGGCTTTCATTTTCGTCCGCCTTGCGCGAAAACGGAACGCCTGGACTAACGCGCGTTGGAAAGTGGCCTTGAGGGGCGTGTCAACCTTCCAGGGTGGGCGTCGCTCTAAATGATGTGACGTAGAACGGCAGTGGACGGGCGTGGGAGGGGCCGGAGATGACGACACGTTAGTGAGATCAAATCAGAGCGCAGCACTTCCGCCGTGTGGATCCCACGACACCCCGCCCCCCAAGGCCAAAATCATTGAGGGCTAGACCAGGCTAGCAGGTTCCAAGATGTCTAGGCTTTTGGCACTCATGGATTGTGACATTGAATATACAGGAGTTCAGGTGTAATGGGAAAATTTGTCCAATTACTATGACTCTGGTAAAATTGCCATTCACAGTCTCAGACACAATGGCTGTCTAAACGTGCACTTTATGAGTTGACCAGACATCTTTTCTGACATCACACAAGACTGCTAACTACGTCGATTTCTGCAGGCGCCCACCATAGACCATAACTCACACAGGCTGGGACAGGCTATCATGTTACATGATCATTTTTAAATGATTTACTGTGACATACTTTGTACAGTATATGTAGTAGCTTATATTTTTCAATTAAATGAGAGGCAGTGTTTTATCCCAGCTGTGCATTGTTGTTAAGCGGGCCACCACACAATGGGCCACCCAAAAAAATCACACCTGTGCGAAGTGAGGGGCACTCTCATCATCATACATCACTATGGCGTGAAGTCATGGTGCAAAATCCCCATTTATTTTCAATGACATTTAGCTACAGCCAATTTGCTCATCCATAGGGCATAAATTATCTATTCATTGTCAAAGCATTTAATGTTTGACACTATAGTTGAATATAGACCAAAGACCAGCACCAATTAAAAATATAATCGTCATAACAGGTCAGGTACATGTAGCCATATACTGTATAGGCTATTAATGGTGGACATATAGGACTCAAATTTCACCAGCTCAGACGCCCTAAGCTACATAATCATAGCAGAACAGACAATTGCAGAACAGACTGGGGCGAGAAACACCGGCTTAATATGGGACAGCGAGTGACTGGGGCGAGAGACACAGGCTTAATATGGGAGAGCGAGTGACTGGGGAGACATGTATTGTATGTGAGTATGTGTATTATGTATTTATAATGATACTGCATATGTGTGATAGATACTGCATCCATAAACAGTGATTTTCTGATGTATATTGCGAATAATTATGTATATTTCAAGTAGATTCATGTTTTTTTTTTGTCTCATTTTAGCTTTTTACCTGGGCATCCCGCAACAGTGGTTCTCCCTGGACCAAAATGAGTTTTAAAGAGGGACAACTTGTCATGCAGGAGGAGGGGTTGATAATACTAGCTGTGAAAACTGGGGATGATGTTGAAAAAAGAGACAGTGCCTGTAAACAACAGCTCAACTGAACTCTTGACAGCACAAGTTGATTCATAGGACTGTGGAAAATCACAACCAACTAGTGGCGACCAGATTAGCTCTTCGCACTGTTCTGAATCTGACACTGAAGACAGTGATGAGTGGGAGTTCAGCAGGGATGATCAATCTGTTTTAGGGAGACTGGCATCACCCGAGAAGGAAAAAGGGTCTCCGATACACCAGAAAAGCTATTTCCTTGTTCAACGTGTGGATTTGCAGCTAATCTAAAACTTCATATGGGCATATGTCACCCCACAAAAAAAAAAAAAAAAAAAAAAAAAAAAAAGTTGTGTGTAAAGAAAAAGTTGTGGAAAAAGCTGTAGGAAACATTGTATTGTAATCGCACACATGAGAACCCATACAGGAGGAAGACCCTTTACATGTACGGTGTGTGGCAAAGGCTGTAGTCGCCTGAATGGTCTGAAACTGCACATGAGGACCCATACAGGGGAGAAGCCATTTACTTACACAGTTTGCAGCAAAAGCTTTGCTAAAATGGTTTATCTAAAATCACACATGATGACTCACACAGGGGAAAAGCCCTTTGTATGTACAGTTTGTAGAAAAGGCTTCAATCAAAGAGGAACTCTAATGACACACAAGGACTCATACAGGAGGACAAAACATTTGGTACATACCAGCAGAAAAGAACAATACAGTATAGGCATATGTACTGTTTGCAGCAAAGGCAACATAAACACGTTTTGTATGAACCCTCATTTGTCAATTAATGCCTCCACATTGGGTTATAAAATACTTGTGTTGAGAAATACATTTTACATACAGGTCATGTTACTGATAGTTACTGAATAGTAACTTGTTTAATGAGTGCTCATCCGCATTGGCGTGCACAGAGAGTAGGGAGGAAAATTGAGTTTTAGGGGGTTAAAAACGCATAGAAAACAGCATTTCAGCATCTTTTTGCTCTTTTAAAAAGGGCATGTTGGTCCAGAGAGGGCCACTAGGGGGTGCTCAAACCCCCCTTGACGTCTACCTATGCACGTGTGGCAGGGTGGTGTAATTTGGTCCGACTACGCCACCTAGGGAATTGCACCCTAGGAAATAATCACTGTGATACACTGAATACCCAGAACACATGAGTGAATCCTCGACACAAGTTCATTTACTATAATTAGGCAGGCAGAGACGTAAATATGAAAATACAGATCTAGTTTATTTAATTTAATATTCAGTTAACTGATAGTTTAAAAATACATAGTTACAATAATCTAAAATAACAACATTATATAAATCTACTTTCAACACTGATAAAATAGGTTAGGATACAAACAGGATAAGAACACTAGTCAGTGTAGGCCACTTATTGCACTAATCCCGGTTATGTCTCACAGAGTGAGGAAGGAGGCGGGCAGGCCGACAAGCCCACAGTGTGGCAACCCCATAACAAAATACACAGCAAATAATAGAAAACACAGCAAATAATAGAAAACACAGCAAATCATGAGAACACACAAAATAATAAAACAAAGCAAACAAGGGGTACCACCTACTGACCAGCTATGCCCTAACCCACGTCACTCTCTCCCCCTCCCCAGAGCTAACCCTGATAGCCCTAAAGTGCACTATGTGACAATGTTCATCCCGACAGTACTCACGCTTCCTCCCAAAACAGGACTGCCAGTCTCTGTGTGCAGTGACGGCGGTAACCCTGCCCGGTTGGCAGCACTGATGGCCTTGCGGCCCGGACGAATTTAGCAGCACTGACAGGTTGGCGGCACTGGCCGATTTGCGGGTTGGCAACACTGCCGGGTTGGCAACACTGACAGGCTGACAATGCGATGATGTGGAGGACTGTGAGAATTTGTTATATCCAGGCAAACAAACGAAGCAAAACGGCAGGTGTGGTCTTCCGCTCACAAGTAGACAACACAACACCCGATGTGTTCACTACGGCGGCAGCCGGTACGGTAGAAACCAAACACTGTTGGTGTGTGTCGTTATACACACATCCAGCACGACTCCAGACGGAGTGTATAGTGGAATGTAGCCCCCGAGGCTGCACAGAAGTGCAAAAGGACGCGTGTCTCCAATTGTTTGGAGAGGCAGAGAGACAGAACGCTTCTCTCCAACAAGAAGCATGTGCACGCACCAGCACAGCAGGAGTGAGAGACAAACCAGCTCGCGCTGCGGATGGCACAGTGTATGTACCAGCGTGGTCCCAATGAACAGACTAATGAGGTAGGTGGAGGTAGGTGGAGGTGGGCAGTGACAGCGTGGGAACGTCACGCCCATCCTGCCACACACGCCTATGCTCATCCGCTGTGATTAACTTGTGCAAAATTTTCTGTAATTGTTCTTTATGTCTTACCATAACCATGATTCCCTTGTGTGTGCTACACCATTACATTAACCACACACACACACACACACACACACACACACACACACACACACACACACACACACACACACACACACACACACACACACACACACACACACACACACACACACACTTAACATTTTGAATTTAATCAACTCATCAAACTCATCACCACCACATTCTATCTATGGTAACGACACACACAGTCACCTCTGATGTAGATCCTGTACAGTCAGTCCAAGTAGCCTATAGAGTTCAATGCTATTCAAATGGTATTGTTAGGCTTAATTGGTACTCACCCATTCAGTACTAACTGAACTATTACCATGCCAATGCAGACACTATGGAGGAGGATCACAACCACTGTCCATTGCTCTGCAGCAGTGCTAGATAACCTTAAGATACCATTTGAATAGCATCGAACTCTATACCAGGACTGAGTGTATGTGTGAAGTATTGTGTAGAGCTGTGATCTTCATTACCATAGATGGGATGTGGTTTCACCTGTGAAAATGTTCCCACTCAACTGAAAATGCAAACCTTGAACACTCATAGCTTGTTTGACTGTTGGCAACGTTATATGCTTATGAAGTTTGGCTGAGAGGGATGCAAAATCCACTGAAATCAATCTGCAAATACTGCAATTGGTCAAATGGGGCACTTTGCATTTTTTTATTTATTTTTTATTATTATTATTTTTTTTACAAAAATGAAACCTTTGAACAGCCACAAGTCATTCCTCATTTGGCCAAATCATATGGAACTTGTATCCACATGTTTTCTTGTCTCAGGGGAACACATCAGTCGGTTTGACCAGTAAGCGCCACCCTCAAAGTTACCACCATTCTGAGCAGTTAAAAATAGATGCTCTGCCTAGATTTTTGATACATTTGCATGAAACGTTCTACACATGAACTTGGCCTCATACAGAAAAAGAGCATCCCCATTGAACATATTAACATCATATATTTATGTCATAAGTGTGGTAATGACAGGTCGATAAGTAGGTATGGATGCAGATGTCAATGGACAGCACAGAAGCACCCTATAAAACACAATGGGATCTCACTCTAAAAGTCTCTGAGTAGGAAGTTGACTCTGACACTCATTCTCTAGTCTACCATATCATTTATATCAAGTAATTTTCCTAACATATTCTGTGTAAGCGGAATATTTTTTTTTTCTCATCTGGTGTAGTCTAGTCTAGTCTCCAGCGTGCATAGGCTATCAGCAAATCACAGCAACAACAAACTACAATGGAACATAAATGGTACTTCCCCTATGTAAGTTCATGTATGTTTTACTTTACTTTTTTGACTACATTTCCCCAAAAAATGTACACACAAATGGATGTATGAGACTCCCAGGATTTTAGAGGGGACACCACATCCCCTCAATGGTAATGAATAGACTCTCAGTCCATGTAAGGTTGAATGCTATTCAAATGATACATTTACTGCCCATTAAACCCTTTCAGTGCCAACTGAAGAATTAACATGACAATATTGCCACCATGGAGGAGGAGCACAAACTGTTTTGATAGTAATGGGAAGCTCCAAATGCTCATTTAAAGTGGTGCAATGGACTTTTGTGGTTTTGCTTTAAATCCATAACCTGCTGGGCTTTCTGTGTTCTGTTACTGTAGGACAAACATTGATGTTCCAAACGATCATGTTGGAAAGACACTACATGCCACTTCTGATATATTCTGTTATGGAAGCATTAACTAACACAGCTTTACCTTGTTGCTAGTTAACTTTCTACAGTGTTTTGGTATACAGTATATTTAGTTTTAGTTATATCTGGTTGTTTACTTTACCAATAACTATGATAAGAGTCATGTGTTCTGCTACTTGATTTAAGTGTCTGTTATTTTAGATTCATGCTTAGGCTACAAATGATTTTAAAGGGGAATACCAAGCATTTCCAATATTTTAATAAGTCACTAATATACCTTAGAGATGTTGTGTAGAAATTTGGGACTGTGAACACGATTAATGTAATACTTTAGTCAATATTTGAAGGTTTGCTGTATTTATGAAGACTGCTATAATGTCAGCATTTTGAGTTTTGGATAAATTGCTACAATTGGAAAAGTTGTAGGCTAATACCACATTGTCCTGAATATAACTGTTGAGTAAAGGGTTAACACCATGACAATGAACAGCCTATGAGAACGCATGTATACAGAGCACCGCATAGTATTAGGGGATGTTACCTGTTGTCACATACAATGAACGCTGATAAGTAAACCACATGTCAACCTCACCCTCTGCCTCGTTATTATTAGACTAGGATAATAACGTAACATGGTGTCAGAATAAAGTAGGCATTAGAGAAAGTGTCTGAAAGTGATCTGCTTCCAAGGAGAAGAGGTACGCTACCGCAAGTCTGCAGAGAAGAACGGACGGAGCGAGTGGCAGGTGTGAAGAGACGGACGTTGTGGGCTACCGGTGGCTAAGCTAACAGGCAGACAGTCAACAGGGGAGAGCCTTGACAAGTCCGTGAGTGAACAGAGGGACGTCGGAAAGAAACGAAAACGACGGTCGGGAGGTTTTGACAGAAAAACGAACTCTTAAAAAAAAAAAAAAAAAAAAAAAAAAAACGTGCAAGATGAGCAACGGAGGTGATGCAGCAGCGCCAGCAGCACAAGCAGTTCCAGCCGTTCCAAACACTCCAGTAAGCAGTGTCCAACTGACTCCTCCAGGCAAGTTTGACTTCGGTGTTGCAAATGAATGGCCAAAATGGATACGGCGTTTTGAAAGATTCAGAATTACATCCGGCCTGGACAAACAGTCCCAAGAATATCAAGTGAATACTTTAATGTACACTCTTGGAGATGAAGCAGAAGATATACTGCACGTTCTGCCCCTAGATGAGGACCAGAAAAAGTCCTATGATGAAGTCAAGAAAGCTTTTGAGAGACACTGTGTGAGCAAGAAAAATGTCATTTTTGAGCGTGCACGGTTCAATAAGCGCTTCCAGGAGCCTGGAGAAAGTGCTGAAGCATTCATAACTGCTGTCCATAGCCTAGCTGAGCACTGTGCATTTAGAGATCTCAGAGAAGAACTTATTAGGGACAAGATTGTTGTCGGTCTCAGAGACGCAAAGCTGTCAGAGTCATTGCAGATGGACCCTGAACTGACACTACAGAAAACGGTCACAAGGGTGCGCCAAAGTGAAGAAATAAAGAAGCAGCAGCCTTTGCTGCGTGGCACCATGAATGACCGGCAGTCAGACAACCTGGATGCTATAGGTGCAAAGCGACAGACACAGAGGGGCCATAAGGGACAAAAATACAACTCAAAAGTCAAGCCAGAAAATAAACACAAAGACACAGGGTGCGGAAGATGCGGACATGCTACAAAGCACGCCTGGAAAGATTGTCCTGCAAAAGACGCCGAATGCCGTAAATGCAAGCGCAAAGGACACTACGCCCGTAAATGTCGATCGGCCGGAGGCGTCGATGACATTACAGAGGAGTCCTCAGACTATGGAGATGAGATTGCCTTTCTTGACGTGATTATTGGCATGGACAATGTTGAACATGAATGGAGAGAAACTCTGGAACTGAATGGAGAGACAGTGGAGTTCAAAATCGACACTGGGGCTGGAGTTACAGCTATTCCAAGCCACCAATACTCCAAAAAGAAACATGGAGCATTACAGCCGCCAAAAATACCCCTGTATGGTCCAGGCAGGCAGCGCCTGGATGTACATGGACACTTCAGAGGACGACTGGAGGTACGAAACAAGACCACAGAACAGGATGTCTACGTGGTGGCCAAGCTCATGAAACCGCTGCTAGGGCTCCCAGCCATTGAAGCCTTGACACTCGTCAAACGACTGCACACAGTTCAGGTGGGTGAAGATGTCATTAAGACCTACCCCACGGTGTTCAAAGGGCTGGGAAAGTTGAAAGACCCATACAAGATTGAACTGGAGCCAGGGGCCACACCGCACGCCCTGTCTGCCCCACGTCGAGTCCCCCTGCCACTGAGGGACAAAGTGAGGTCAGAATTGGAACGCATGGAAGCGATGGGTGTGATATCCAAAGTCACTCAACCCACTCCGTGGTGTGCGGGCCTGGTGGTTGTACCTAAAGGCAGCTTGAAGGACAAACTGAGGCTGTGTGTGGATTTGACGCCGCTAAACCAGTGGGTCAAGCGGGAAAGACACATCCTGCCAGCTGTGGACCACACATTAGCCATGCTCACTGGAGCAAAAGTATTCACTAAATTGGATGCCACGTCAGGGTTTTGGCAAATTCCCCTGACTGAAGACAGTGCCCTGCTGACCACGTTCATAACCCCATTCGGCCGCTATTGCTTCAACAGGCTGCCGTTTGGGATCTCCTCAGTTCCAGAACACTTCCAGCGTCGTATGACACAGATGCTGGAGGGTTGCGAGGGGGCAGTATGCCACGCAGATGACATATTGGTGTTTGGCCGGGACCAGGCTGAGCACGACAGCAGGTTGCACCAGGTTCTCAAGAGACTGAGAACTGAAGGGCTCACGTTAAATAAAGACAAATGTGAGTTCAACAGAAGCAACATAATGTTCCTCGGACATCGCATCACTACGGAGGGAGTCCACACAGACCCAAGCAAAGTTAAAGCCATTCTGGACATGCCGGAACCGACCTGCGTTGCTGACATCAGAAGAGTGATGGGCATGGCTAACTACTTGGGCAAGTTCCTCCCTCACCTCTCATCATTCACACAACCTCTGAAAGATCTTCTGTCGGAGAAGACAGAGTGGTGTTGGGGAGCACCGCAGCGAGAGGCTTTTCAGAAACTAAAGACAGAGCTCAGCTCACCCAGAGTCCTTGCTGTGTACTCACCCAGCGCAGAGACACGCGTGTCAGCCGACGCGTCGTCCTTCGGTCTGGGAGCCGTCATGATCCAGAAACAGCCAGAGAGCGGCGACTGGAAACCAATCATATTCATATCCAGAGGTCTGTCTGATGCAGAGGAACACTATGCTCAGATTGAGAAGGAAGCACTAGCAGTAACGTGGGCGTGTGAGCGTCTGCAATCCTACCTGCTTGGCATGAGGTTCACCTTAGAAACGGATCACAAACCTCTGCTGCCACTACTGAGCACCAAGGCGCTCGATGCGCTTCCTCCTCGAGTCCTGAGATTCCGCCTGAGACTGCTGAAATTCACCTACGACATCGTACATGTGCCTGGAAAACAGCTCATCACTGCAGACACCTTGTCACGTGCACCGGTGGATCACGCAGCCACTCCGGCAGAGAAAGAACTAGAAGCAGATGTCCAGATCTTCGTGGATGCAGTCATACAGTCTCTTCCTGCTTCCGAGGCTAGACTACAGCAGCTTGCGGAAAAGCAGAAGGAGGACAGCATCTGCAAAACACTGATCCGCTACTGTCAAACACAGTGGCCTGACAAATCCCATCTGCCAGCTGAAATGGGACCCTACTGGAATGAGAGACAAAATCTGTCCATGGCTGGAGACCTCCTCCTCAAGGGTCAAAGGATCGTCATCCCCAGCTCGTTGAGAAAAGAAATGCTCGACGTCCTACATCAGGGTCACCAAGGCATAGTCAAGTGCCGCGCCAGAGCCCGCCAGTCGATCTGGTGACCAGGGCTTTCAGCTGACATTCGCCAGAAAGTCGGACAATGTCTCTCATGTACCCAGCATAGGATGACACAGCGAGAGCCCCTGCTGACAACTCCAGTACCTGAGAGACCATGGCAACGTGTAGGGACAGACTTATTCATCTGGGACCAGAAAACGTACCTGGTCGCAGTTGACTATTTCTCCCGTTACATTGAAGTTGCCCGCCTGAACATCGCAACAGCAGACACAGTCATAGCAGCTCTGAAGAAAGTCTTCGGGAGGCACGGCGTACCAGAATTCCTGATGTCGGATAACGGAGCTCAGTATGCCTGTGCTCTCTTCAGGAACTTTGCCCACGAGTATGGCTTCACTCACATAACAAGCAGCCCAAAATATCCCCAAGCCAATGGAGAAGCAGAGCGAGCTGTGGCCACCATCAAGGGCCTATGGAAAGAAGGAGGAGACCAGGCTAAAGCTCTGCTCAGTTATCGTGCCACCCCGCTGGAGAATGGCTATTCTCCATCGCAGCTCCTGATGGGGAGACAACTGAGGACCACTCTACCTCAAGTGCCAAGAACCTTGTCTCCAAAATGGCCCAACATCAAGCAGTTCCGCAGCATGGAGATGCAGGCGAAGAGGAAACAAGAGAGACTCTACAACAACCGCCACAGAGCACACAAGCAACCAGAACTGCAACCAGGCCAGAGCGTGTGGATCACTACGGAGAACGCCCATGGGACAGTCATACAACCGACAGCAGCCCCAAGGTCATACATCGTCAGGACGGAGAATGGACTGTTGAGAAGAACCAGTGCGCACCTGCGTGCGACTCACCAGCCACCGCCTGATGCACAGACCCACACTCCAGGTGTCCCTGACTCTGGAAGTGCTGGCAACACTACAGGTGACACACACGCCACACCACACTATGTCACAAGCTCAGGGAGACACTCACGTCCACCCAAGAGACTGGACTTATGAACATACAGTACAGTGTTCCCAAGAGACTTAAAAAAAAAAAAAAAAAGACAGAAGAGAAGATGTTGTTGTTGTTTTTGAAATGTTGATGCTGATTTATTGAACTGTTTTATGGTTGAAGAAGTACAAAAGAACAGTACATTTGAAGTTGATTTGATTTGAAAGTATTGCCATGTGTGAAGTCACGTGAAGTTATTATTTTGTTGTTTCATATGACTCAGAACATTTCTAAGTTGAAAAAAGAAAAAGAAAAAGTATTTTGCTGACTGAAAAGAAAAGAGAAAAAATGTTTTGGTTGAATGTTTATTGTTGAATTTAAAAGGGAATGTTTCTTACTTAAAAGGGGGAGATGTTGAGTAAAGGGTTAACACCATGACAATGAACAGCCTATGAGAACGCATGTTATACAGAGCACTGCATAGTATTATGGGATGTTACCTGTTGTCATATACAATGAACACTGATCATAAGTAAACCGCATGTCAACCTCACCCTCTGCCTCGTTATTATTAGACAAGGATAATAACGTAACAATAACCCCCCATTTTTCAAGACTCTTTTGTGCAAAAAGAACATTGAATTTCAATAACATAGTCCCCAAATGTACGACGACTACATTTTTACGATGCCCTTTAGGAAAAAAAAACACTGTCTTATATTCACGTCAATAGGGCACTGCATTTGTATAGATGCAAACAGTTGTTTGTGCTCCACCTCCATAGTGTCAGTATTGACATTATAACACTTCAGTTATCCCTGAAAGGACCAATTAGAAGCAATTGAACCCATAAGAATATCATTGTACTCTATACAGGGACTGAGTGTGTATGCGTGAAGCATTGTGCACTACAGGTGTAATCTTCATTACCATAGATGGAATGTGGTCTTGTACATCCCACATATGGAGGGCCAAATCTGCCAGCTTATTTTATTTATAAATCAATGAATATATGTTACAATACATATATAAATGCATAAATAAATCCATGAATGCTTCATTTTATAAATAAATAAATGAATATATGCGATAATAGATAAATAAATCAATAAATCAATCAATGAATATGGAAATCAATAAATAAATCAATAAATAAATGTATAAATAAATAAATAAATAAATAAATAAATAAATAAATAAATAAATAAATAAATAAATAAAGAATTTAATGCATAAATGCATAAATAAATAAATATATAAATAAATAAATAAAATAAATATCATTCATTGAAATGTGCATTGAAGTGTGCCTTTAAAAACACTATTTCAATAATCTTTTCTGTATATCAATAATCTTTTCTGTATATCATTAATCTTTGTAATGTGTATATCAGTACACATTTCAGTACACATTTCAATACACATTTCAGTGAACCTATGTTAATGAGGGGGCGTGTTTTTCCAGTTGTGGGCGTGTCTTTCCCATTCAGCCACTAGCAATCAAGCCCAGAGCAAGGGAAAAAATCCTCTGGAGATTTTTTTTTAATTTAGTGGTATTTGTGGTGTTTTCTTATGCATAATTTAATTTAAAGTTTCCAGATACATTTAGAAAATAACGTACCGTTCATCAATCTCACTTCGTTTCTCACAAATTAATGCTTGTCTACAAGTAAGTTGTAATTGTGAACAGCAGTGTCCAGACTATAGTGGGTGGGTGGGTGGGGGGGGGTAGAGTTCTCAAACTCTGCCCGAACCCGACCAGGACCGAACCCGAACAGGCCCGACCCGACAATTAGGGCCGGGTAGGGCCGAAAATCTATCCTAATCAATAGGGCCGGGTAGGGCCTCGGGCCCCATGAAAAAATAATATATATATATATATATATATATAATTATTTTAATATAGTAAGAATAATAGTTATTTTCTATATTTACCTAATATGAAGATGGTGCTGATTGCCATTTCAATTTTAATCTGTGGCGAATTCTCAAATTTTGCCCAAACCCGGCAGTTTAGGGCCGGGTAGGGCCTAAAATCTATTCCATTTAGTAGGGCCGGGTAGGGCCTAGGGCCTGAGCTGTTAGGGCCGGGTAGGGCCGGGCCTTAATTTTCAGGCCCGTTGAGATCTTTAGCGGGGGGCATAGACCATGTGAGACCCGTCTGTATCAGTGTTGCCAACTTGGCGCATTTGGTGTTATATTTAGTTCTTTTTCAGACCCCCCTAGCGCCAAAATTAGTGGAAAACAGAACTCCTGGCGGAAAATCTAGTGCTTTTGTGCTGTTGAGTTGGAGTGAAATTGGTTGACAGACGCCAGGAATAAAACCCTCGTTTTTCACCATTTTCCTCCTATGATAGAGTCCTCCTTCCTTCCTAGAAAGGACCATTAGTAACCAAAGCGACCCTATAATTTAACTCTTGAGATTGTAAAATGAAACCAAATGGACCCCAAGAGTTAAATTATATTTCTATATCTGAATTACCTAATTTTCCAATCTACACATTTTAATCTACACATTTAGAAAACATAGAAGAATTGTTATTTTGACCAACATTTTGCCAGTTATCTCTCCTAAATTAGTCAGAGAGACTAAAGTCAACATCAAATGGTGGTCCTCCGTGGCTAAAATGCAGAATAAATCGTGGGCCCTGGTATGAAAATGGTTGAAAAACACTGCTCTAGCGCATTCTAGTGCATTTGGATTTTGGCAGTTGGCAACACTGGTTTGTATCGAGTTTGGTGATGTTTTCGTGTGTCTGGTGGAGGGTTCTTCTCTGTCAGAGCCTTCTCCGTGCTGCGCCGCTGGTGTGAAAGTGCATACGGCTACTTGACAGCACGACAGCACCCCAACACATCCGGGCTGGCCTGGAAGTCCGGTTGTGTTGGGGCGCTGTCGTGTGGGGGGTGAGGAGCTTCTTCTTTGTAGCTAGCATAACACAACAAACTAAACTAAACTAAATGTAAACCAAACGGGACTCTCACGGGTCCGTTTGGTTTCATCTGTGCACAGTGCACTGTCAGAGTTAAGGGGGGAGTGGGAGACGTTTTGTCGTGTTGTGCTGGCTGTTCTGGCTTCACTTCTGGCTAGCCTGGTCTAGCCCTCAATGATTTTGGCCTTGGGGGGCGGGGGTGTCGTGGGATCCACACGGCGGAAGTGCTGCGCTCTGATTTGATCTCACTAACGTGTCGTCATCTCCGGCCCCTCCCACGCCCGTCCACTGCTGTTCTACGTCACATTATTTAGAGCGACGCCCACCCCGGAAGGTTGACACTCCCCTCAAGGCCACTTTCCAACGTGCGTTAGTCCAGGCTTTCCGTTTTCGCGCAAGGCGGACGAAAATGAAAGCCTAGGTGTAGAGGCTACTTCTGGCTGGCGTGGCGTTGCTCGCCTTCGCTTTAACGGTGGGGGCTCTTCACTTTCTACACAGGTGGCTGTCTGCTTTTGTGCCGGCGCCTTTGTGGCGGTGTGGCGTGGGGACGGATTCCAGGTGGTCCCCGCCAAAGTTGTTTAGCCAAATGTAGCTCCTGAGAGTACAAAATGAAACCAAATGGACCCGCAAGGGTCCATATCGCATGATATCCATCAGCGAATTAGTCCAAATCTACAAAACTAGAAGATTAATCGTCATGGACAGATGCAAAAGAAATCTTTAGTTTTGGGGTTGGTGGGTCTAAAAAATATCATCGATTGGTGGTCCCTGGCTCAAATGCTGAATAAATGGTGGGCTCTGGGATGAAAAAGGTTGAAAACGACTGAGCTAAATACTCCTTGGAATTTAAAACAGCTAGGAAACTGCGTGTGTTATGTTTACAGCGACGTCCTTTCTGCCCGCCAGCTAGGGGACGGAGAAACCACGTGACTGAAAGCGATGAATTGCCATGAAAAGCCAATTTTATAGTATCACCATTTCCGGGCAGTGGCGTGCACAGAGAGTTTCAAGGGCAGGTGCTCAAATTTAACCATGAGGGCACTCTAGCGGAGGAAAAAAATTTGAGTTTTGGGGGGTTAAAAACACATAGAAAACAGCATTTCAGCATCTACAAGTACAACTATACAAACGCATTAGGCTACTGCTATATAAAATGGTTTGAAGAAAATAATGGCTTCTTCTCTAGAAACTGAATTTCAAGCTCCTGTCCCTTAGAATGAAAGCAGATCCCCTTTCCTTTAAAACAGGCCATGACTCTTGTGGACAACAGTTCCATATTCTGACACAAAGTGGTAGTGTTGCAAACCTACTGCACTGGACTGGACTCGAATGCCCCTCCTAGTGGAAGAGTGGTGAGTGGCACTCACCACTCTTCCACTAGGAGGGGCATTTGAGCCAACTCTAGTAGCAGAGTTGCGTCATGACCCAAGGAATGCTGGGAAAAAATAATTTTAAATTCATGACCTACGGTTCAAGAGTTATGGGCCAAAATGTAAAGTGGGCTGTTATAGCGCCACCATGAGGCCGACCAATGGATTTTTTGGCTACCTGTTGGTGCCACCACCCACAACATGCGATTCAAATTTGGGGAGGTTTGGACATTTGAATGATTTGTGGCACTTATTTGTGAAATAGGCCCCTCCCACTAACTTTGGAAGGCAATTATGGGCAAACGATACGCTTAATCAAAAATCTGTGTGGTCACTTTTATCGGATAGGTCCACAGAGCATGTGTGCCACTTTTTGTAAGATTTGACTAAAATATGTAGGAATAGGGGCAAAAAGTGTGTTTTTAACAACATCCAAAATGGCGGAAAAACTTTAATGCCGGAAATGGGCGTGGCCTATATGGAGAGATGCATCATGACCCAAGGAATGCTGGGAAAAGGGAATTTTAAATTTACGACTTACGGTTCAAGAGTTATGGACCAAAACGTAACTGGCTGTTTGGTGGGCTGTTATAGCGCCACCATGAGGCCGATAATTTTAAAATCAAATATTTTTTAAAAATATGTCCACCCACCTCCCCAAGTTTTGTAAACATAGCCCTTATGGTTTCAGAGGGAAAAATCGTTGAACTTTAGATTTTGTTCTTTTAAAAAGGGCATGTTGGTCCAGAGAGGGCCACTTGGGGGTGCTCAAGCACCCCTTAGCGTCTTACTGTGCACGCCCCTGTTTCCGGGTAAAAAACAGACAAGTATAGTCAATCTGTGATCTCCTGCATAGATTATCCAATGGTTGCTTACTGACATCATCAAGGTCCGCCTCATCAGTGAGTGACATCATCAAATCCTGCCCCCTCATTAACATAGGTTCACTGAAATGTGCATTGAAATGTGTACTGAAATGCGTACTGATATACACATTACAAAGATTAATGATATACAGAAAAGATTATTGATATACAGAAAAGATTATTGAAATAGTGTTTTTAAAGGCACACTTCAATGCACATTTCAATTAATGATATTTATTTATTTATGTATTTATTTATTTATGCATTTATGCATTAAATTCTTTATTTAATTATGTATTTATTTATGTATTTATTTATACATTTATTTATTGATTTATTTATTGATTTCCATATTCATTGATTGATTTATTGATTTATTTATCTATTATCGCATATATTCATTTATTTATTTATAAAATGAAGCATTCATGGATTTATTTATGCATTTATATATGTATTGTAACATATATTCATTGATTTATAAATAAAATAAGCTGGCAGATTTGGCCCTCCATACCCACATACAGTTTATTCTCTAATGTTGATATGCTCTTTGATTGTTGTGTTTGTTATTAACATGTCGTAAGTTCAAAATCTAGTAGTGAACTGATGTTACTTCCAACATGAAAAGTGTTAGAAGTAACATAATTCCATTAGTTACATGAATAAACAACTATTTGCTGATGCTATCCAATCAAAGCACTTATGCCTATATATATATATATATATATATATATATATATATATATATATATATATATATATATATATATATATATATAAATGATTTTCACTGAGGAGCAAAATGGACTCTAAAGGTACAATTTGAATATCACTGTGCTCAATGCTTGGATTGAGTGTGTTTGAGTATGTGTACTACATCTGTGATCTTCTTTACCATAGATGGCTTACTAACTTACTTACCCTCTTAAGGCTGCGACTATTTGCTTCCATCTGGTCCTGTCCCGCGCAGCATGTTGTGCCTCGCCCCATGTCAGCGATGCGATCTTCAACTCTGAGGTCACAGTTCTCCGCCAGATTGTTTTTGGCCTCCCTTGCTTCCGCTTTCCAGGTGGAGTCCATCTTAAGGCTACTTTAGGTGTGCTGTTCTGATCCATCCGAAGGACATGTCCGAGCCATCTGAGCCATCTGTGTTTAATTTACGAGTACCACGTTGCAACAGTTGGTCTTTTGGTACAAGTCTTTGTTGGAGATCTTGTTTGGCCATAATATGCGACATGTAGTTTAGAGTCGCATACACCCTTCATACAATTCAAGTACAACTTGATTATTATTATTATTATTTTTTTTTTCAACCAAGGTTCATGTTTTAGGTTGACAAATTAGACAAAGTAATAGATGGTCTTAATTGGTTTACATTCATTGTTTTAGTTATAGGGATCTTAGCTATGGGAGAGGTCATTCGAACATGGTCCTAAATACAAATACATAGTTGTTTCTGTCTTTTGTGAAGGAGGATGTGTATCAAACACATAGTTTATTTATAAATAAAGTATTAAATTGGTTAGTTATTGCAAAATGTGTGCTGTTTAAAACAATGCAACGGTCAGCTGTGAATGGGCTATGTTGTATTTTCTATACGGCTCTGGGGAAACGGAATGTTCTTTAGCAGAGCATGTCCAACGTGTTGAACATCATGCGGCAGCCAAGTTTATGGAATTTTATCATCACGCAAACAAAGACATTCCAGTAGTTGTCTTTACTTAGATTACTGGCAGTACTGCATGGATGATAATGTTGCATAGAGCATGACCTTGGGCAGGAGCTAGAGAGGGGTGGATCACATGGGAGAGGAGCTATACCACATGCATTTTGTGAGGGGGGGGGGGGGGGGGGGGGGGGGGGGGCTATACCACATGCATTTTGTTAGGTTGTGGTTGGTGGAGAGTTGGTCCTATTGTTCTCCTCTTCGGCCAATCAACCCAAGCAGTTTCTGTTGCCAGCTCAGGCTCTCTTGTATAAGAATAGTGTGTAGCTTCCAGTTCTCCACAACTCCTCCAGGATATCAAACATTTTCTGATCATCCAGGCTTCAACTGAACATGAACTCTTTCAATACCAAAGGGAAGGATTTTGCTCAACAGGGAGGAACCACTGATCACCAAAACCTCTGTAAGTAGTAATTACTCTATCTACTCTGTCTATATTTCTATACAGAATAATAACGATGTTATTTATCAAAACCAACTAATCATTAAGACCTCTCACCAACTAATCATTAAGACCTCTCACTGTTAACTTAAGTTAACTTGACGGATCTACAAACATTTGCGGCTTGTAGATCACCTACTTTGACGAATATAAAAAGCATATATTTTTCCTCAGATTATATTTTTTTTAAATGTTAATATACAGGAAAACATGAAATATTGTAGACATGGATTGAGTGGCAATTAATCATGGTTAAATTAATTTTGAAGCTGTAATTAATCTGATTCAATTTTATAACAGCCAAACTCTGCCGAATAGTTGGAGAGACTGGAGAGAAACCCCATGGATGTGACCAGTGTGGACAACATTTCGCTACAACACATGGCTTAAAATCACACCAGAGAGTTCACACCGGAGAGAAGCCTTATGGTTGTGACCAGTGTGGACAACACTTTTCTCGAAATGAACACCTTAAAACACACAGGCGAATTCACACAGGAGAGAAACCCTATGGATGTGAACAGTGTGGAATACGCTTCTCTCGAATTGGACCCCTTAAATCACACCAGAGAATTCACACAGGAGAGAAACCCTATGGATGTGGCATGTGTGGACAACATTTCGCTACAACGCGAGGCTTAAAATCACACCAGAGAGTTCACACCGGAGAGAAGCCTTATGGATGTGACCAGTGTGGACAACACTTCTCTCAAATGACAAACCTTAAATCCCACCAGAGAATTCACACAGGAGAGAAACCCTATGGATGTGACCAGTGTGGACGACATTTCTCTCGAATTGAATCCCTTCAAACACACGAGCGAATTCACACAGGAGAGAAACCCTATGGATGTGAACATTGCGGAAAACACTTCTCTCGAATTGAACATCTTAAATCACACCAGAGAATTCACACAGGAGAGAAGCCCTATGGATGTGACCAGTGTGGAAAAAACTTCGGTACACTGGGAAGTCTTATATCACACCAGAGAATTCACACAGGAAAGAAACCCTACGGATGTGATCAGTGTGGAAAACACTTCTCTCAAATGACAAGCCTTAAATCCCACCAGAGAATTCACACAGGAGAGAAACCCTATGGATGTGACCAGTGTGGACGACATTTCTCTCAAATGTCCAGCCTTAAATCCCACCAGAGAATTCACACCGGAGAGAGACCCAAATAACTTTTGCTCAAAAGTTATTTTTGCTCAAAATAGCTTTTGCTCAAAATAGCTCAAGTTTTTTTTTTTTTTTTTTTTTTTTTAAGAAAAGAGTAGGATAAACATTTTGATTTGTGTTAGCTAGTAACCATAACATACTATCTGAATTCACTGCCTATGTGTTCACTGTTCTTAAATCACTGGTGCTACTAATGTTCACCAATTACCTCACTGACGAAAACAAAATCGAAACGAATATCTCATCATCTATTTCAGCTAGGGTGAACTCAATAAGACATAAGATGATGTTCTCAGATTTGTTTTTTCTTTTTTCCTCATTCGCTGTTGATCTGTGTATTTCTTTAATAAATGTAAATTGTTGTGCACATTATGCAATGACACATAAAGACAAACATCAAGGGTGAGATTTTCGTTACATGCTAAACCCCTTATGCCATATCCCTTATTTCATTTTCACTATTTTGAAAAACTTTTTTGGACTATTTCAACATGTCAATCTATTAACACGTTGTGAGCTAGTAGACTGGCCATTTGAACTACTGAGAAATGTTTTTTCTTAATAGTTTAAAAAGGCAAAGAAGTTAAGGGATAAGGGGTATAGCGGTAACGAAAATGGAGCCCCAAGTGTTTATAGGAGTATGGCCAATGAGGCCATCTCTATTTTATGTAAAAAAAAAGGCATATGCAGATCCCAGTCAATTATGACAATGCCTGACTCACACAGTGTCCAAATGAATAAAGAAATATTTGCACACAATACAAATTAGCGTCTTGCATTTTATTTATTAAATCATTGAATTGTTGGAATGTATGAAGTCAAAAGTTTAAGTCCTGGGAAAGTTGTAGGCTTAGACTTTTAAAAATACTAAATTAGTCTAGATGCGGGCAGTGGTGTGTTCTCCTCTTCCATGGTCATTATTGACATATAATGTTGACATGTAATGTTTCAGTTAGCAGGGAGAGAGTCAATGAGCAGCAATTCGACTGTAAAGGTACAATTTGAATATCACTGTATGCTGTCTGATACATCCCTCACACAATTAAAGTACAAACTGGAAATGTTATTGTTGTTGTCGTCCCTTTTCTTACATAATAGGGTTGGCCTCATTGGCCGTACTCCTATAAAGACTTGATTTTGTCTTTATTTGTCATTGCATATTGTGCACAACAGCCATGAGTCATCACCATTTGGCCAAACATTATGGAGCTTCTCTCCACATGTTTCTTGTCTCATGGGGAACACATATGTCTCTTTGACCAGTAAGCTCCACCCTCAGAGTTTCCACCATTTTGAGCAGTTAAAAATAAACCATATTTACTAGAGGTGTGCTGAAATATCGTTATCGTGATAATATCGTATACTTCCCTCCCGCAATATATATCGTATATTCATTTGCTGAGTGATAATTCCGGGAGGAAAAAACGGTTTGCAGAACTAAAATGTTAACTGACTTCTATAGCTGCTTCATTCCCAAAAAACAAACACAAGATAAAAACAAAAAGCCCAGTATGAAAATCAGTTGAGACAAATGAAAGCTAAGATAAATACCTGAAGATATACATTAGTTCTGATTTTTGTCTTTTAGTTTTTTATTGTTTTTCTTCAGCTGCAGTTACAGTATCATGATGTATCGTTGACGAATTTTATGCAATATATCGCAAATATCGCAATATATCAAATATCATGATATATTAATTATCGAAGGCCTAATATCGCCACCTATATCGTATCGTGAGCTACCAATATCGTCCCAGCCCTAATATATACCCCTATAGTGTGTCACACGTGAACATTGCTGCATACAGATATCAGGCAAAGAAAATTGCTTTGTTTGTTAAAACATTCTTCTGCCATTAATGCACACATGCATGCCACCTATTTTCTGAAGTTCAGACTTGGTGGTCTACATGGTTCATTCGTAAAGCACACAACTTCAAGTCCTCGGTTCAAATCTAGGGACTGACACCTCTGATTTGTGTATTTTCAAGAACCCAATACTACATGGTCTTCTTTTTCTCAAGGTCAGTCTTCCATGTTTATATGGCTTATTGTTCTTAGCTGCTTGCTTGGTCCTGTCTTATTGATGTGTGAATACACTTGGTGTATATGGTTGACATTCACTCTGACCTTGAGGTTGCATGCTGTGCACACATACTCCTGGGTGAGATCAAACTGCTTAGTGAGCTTATTGACATGTATGGAATGACATAGGTCTTGGGTGTACATGGTTTGATATGGTTAGAACAACATGTCAGAACAGGAAGGACAGGTGGGCAAGGATAAACATATGGTATGTCGTATGTAGAGTTGCTGTCTGGCTCCATATATGCAGATTGGCAGATCTCAGTATTTTCCATATATGGTTATCCAGGGATACATTTGGCCAGTGTTGTGACTCGTAATCTCATGGAGACGGCTATATGTGGTGGTGTGACATGTCACAATGTGTGACCACATATCGAGGCACGACTAACTGATAACCTGGACTGAGTGCGTACACCTACACACTCACTAGAGTTTAATGCGCTGTCGAAATGGTAATAATGTGGTAATATTGTATTATTACCATTTTTACAGTGTGTACCAGTTCCCACTAATATCCAGCAACTTCACATAGCCATTGAAGAGGAGTGGACCAACATTCCACAGGCCACAATTGACGATCTGATAAACTCTATGCGAAGAAGATGTGTTGCACTGCATGAGGCAAATGGTGGTCACACCAGATACTGACTGGTTCGGAGGCCTATACACCCAATAAGGCAAAATAAAATTGCACATTTCAGGGTGTCTTTTTATTGTGGACAGTCTAAGGTACACCTGTGCACTAATAATGATGTCAAATCTGCATCTTAATGTGGCACACCTGTGAGGTGGGATGGATTATCTTAACAAAGCAGAAGTGCTCAATATCACACATTTAGGCAGATTTGTGAACAGTGTTTGAGAGAAATAGTTATATTCTATATCTGGAATGAATTTTAGGGCTTTAAGTCCATCACCTGAAAAATGGGACAAAAAACAAAAGTGTTGCGTTTATATTTTGTTGAGTGTAGTATCAGTTACTAAAGATATACTCTCTGCAGTGGCGCTCAGATGACACTTGTAATTAGCATCTGAAGTTTGCCATTACTATGCAAACAGTTGTTTGTGCTCCTCCTCCATGGTGGCCATATTGACATGTTAATGCTTCAGGGGTAATGAAGCCTAAAGGTACAATTTGAATACCATTGATCTATACCTGGACCATAGGCATAGTGTACACTACAGCTGTGAGCTTCATTACCATAGACATATACACAGTGGTGCAACAACACAGATTTATAATGCTAATACTTGTGAATCTCTGATGGGAGTATATTATAGTATATTTTTGTACTGTATATTGTGATAGCAAGCATGTGACATTGAAAATGACAAATTAAACATATGGAACACAAATAAAACCACTACAGCCCAGTAAGAACGTAGTGAAATTAGGGTATTTTATGATACCTCTCATAGAGCAGAAGTGGGAGCGCTGTCCGATTTTGGGGTTTGAGATTTGTAGTCCCTTTGTCTTTATTCTAGAAAATACACTAGATAGATATTTCTATTGGTCTTTTGACTATTTATTTACACAGAGCAAGTTGGAAAATTGATTCCATGTGGAACCCTGGCTCACTTTGAGAACCAGTAGCTAACATTTGAACATCAAGGTTTGGCATATTGTAGAATGTTATATTGTTGTGCTGATATTATATCAAGGAAACATATCTTTATTTCATAGGTTATCTAGTTACAATCAAAGCTACAACTGCAATTATCCAGTTGTAGCTTTGGGGAATTTATTGCAGCCTGCATGGTATGAGAAGGTATGAGAATGGTTAAGTGGGGGTACTTAAGCAGCCATTCTTCAGTTTCGGTTTATTATTGCTCTGTAACCCCCACCCTGCCCCCAACACACGTACACCAAGTCTTCTCTACTGATTGGCTCAGCATGCGTCCTTTGTGAGTATTTAACAGTGCTGTTTCACTATTCTGACACTTGGTCTCTGCAAGCTGCAAGGACTGAACTTCTCTCTCTCTCTCTTGACAAGGATCAACACACACAGAGCTCAGATATGTCCTTTCTACAATCACTGATGTTCTTGGTCAATGGGAGACTGGCTGCAGCAGCTGAAGAGATATGTGAGACTGTTGGAAGAATTCTAAAAGAGTATGAGGATGAGGCTTTCTACTTGAAACAAGAAATTGACCACAAAAGCAGACTACTGGATATGGCTACGAAGGAGAGCATCAACTTACAGAGAGCAGGTTGGTACTGTAGAAACGAACAGAAACATCATACATTATAAATGTTTCTTCTTTGGGATTTCATCCTTTCTCAAAAACGAAAGTGAATGAAATGACAAAAATGACATGTTCAGACCTGACTGTTGTATTGTGATGTAAACAATACAGGTTTTGCTGTGGTGATATACAGAATATGGTTACATAACCAATATAATAACATATTTTTGTCTGTTTCCTAGACATCCTGCACCAGTTGGGGAGGAACTCTGTTCAGGTTCAGGGAGAACCAGAGTCTTCACATATTAAAGAGGAACCAGGGGAACAACTTGCCACACAGGAGGAGGGGTTGATAATAGTAGTTGTGAAAACTGAGGATGATGTTGAAAACAAAGAGAAGGTGCTTGTAGACAACAGCTCAACTGAACTCATGACGGCACAAGGTGATTCACAGTACTGCGGAAAATCACAACCAACTGGTGATGCCCAGATTAGCTCTGGTTCTAAATCTGACACTGTAGACAGTGATAAGTGGGAGTTGAACAGCGATGATCGAACCGTTTCGAACAGACTAGCATCCCCCGAGACACAAGATGTGGAAGGAAAAAGGGTGTCTGATACACCAGAAAAGCTGTTTCCTTGTTCAATGTGTGGCTTTGCTGGTACAGCAGCTAATCTAAAATTTCATATGAGGATATGTCACCCCACCTTTGTGTGTACAGTTTGTGGAAAAAACTTTAGTAAACAGTATATTCTAATTGAACATATGAGGACTCATACAGGACAATTTTTTTCTCGAATTGAAACCCTTAAAACACACGAGCGAATTCACACAGGAGAGAAACCCTATGGATGTGAACATTGTGGAAAACACTTCTCTCGAGTTGAACATCTGAAATCACACCAGAGAATTCACACAGGAGAGAAACCCTATGGGTGTGACCAGTGTGGAAAAAACTTCTGTACACTGGGAAGTCTTATATCACACCAGAGAATTCACACAGGAGAGAAACCCTACGGATGTGATCAGTGTGGAAAACACTTCTCTCAAATGACAAACCTTAAATCCCACCAGAGAATTCACACAGGAGAGAAACCCTATGGATGTGACCAGTGTGGAAAACACTTCTCTCGAATGGCAAACCTTAAATCCCACCAGAGAATTCACACCGGAGAGAGACCCAAATAACTTGCTCAAGTTTTTTTTTTTTTTTTTTTTTTTTTTTTTTTTTTTTTTTTAAAGGAGTAGGATAAACATTTTGATTTGTGTTAGCTAGTAACCATAACATACTATCTGAATTCACTGCCTATGTGTTCACTGTTCTTAAATCACTGGTGCTACTAATGTTCACCAATTACCTCGCTGACGAAAACAAAATCGAAACAAATATCTCATCATCTATTTCAGCTAGGGTGAACTCAATAAGACATGAGATGATGTTCTCAGATTTGTTTTTTCTTTTTTCCTCATTCGCTGTTGATCTGTGTATTTCTTTGATAAATGTAAATTGTTGTGCACATTATGCAATGACACATAAAGACAAACATCAAGTGTTTATAGGAGTACGGCCAATGAGGCCATCTCTATTTTATGTAAAAAAAAAGGCATATGCAGATCCCAGTCAATTATGACAATGCCTGACTCACACAGTGTCCAAATGAATAAAGAAATATTTGCACACAATACAAATTAGCGCCTTGCATTTTATTTATTAAATCATTGAATTGTTGGAATGTATGAAGTCAAAAGTTTGAGTCCTGGGAAAGTTGTAGGCTTAGACTTTTAAAAATACTAAATTAGTCTAGATGCGGGCAGTGGTGTGTTCTCCTCTTCCATGGTGTCATTATTGACATATAATGTTGACATGTAATGTTTCAGTTAGCAGGGAGAGAGTCAATGAGCAGCAATTCGACTGTAAAGGTACAATTTGAATATCGCTGTATGCTGTCTGATACATTCCTCACACAATTAAAGTACAAACTGGAAATGTTATTGTTGTTGTCCCTTTTCTTACATAATAGGGATGGCCTCATTGGCCGTACTCCTATAAACACTTGATTTTGTCTTTATTTGTCATTGCATATTGTGCACAACAGCCATGAGTCATCACCATTTGGCCAAACGTTATGGAGCTTGTCTCCACATGTTTCTTGTCTCATGGGGAACACATGTGTCTCTTTGACCAGTAAGCTCCACCCTCAGAGTTTCCACCATTTTGAGCAGTTAAAAATAAACCATTACTGCCTAGATTTCACACGTGAACATTGCTGCATACAGACAAAAGTTTTTTTTTTTTTTTTTTTTTTTTTTTTTTTGCTTGTTTGTTAAAACATTCTTCTTCTGCAATTAACTCATTGAGCGCGATCGGATTTTCTTTGTTTTCTTTCCACTGCCGCGGCTCAAACCAGTTCGATCGGTAAAAAAGCCCTTATTTTGAAGCTCAGATCTCCTAAACAGAATGTGCTGTTTCTGTTACGCTGTGTCTGTTGTCTTGCCTAATCGATCATCTGGCGATCTACCCAAAAACATCCGGGTCACAAGTCAGGAAGAGCTGTGTAGCCCTGGCTGCTTAACCCATGGGCAAACCGGAGGAGAGCCGTTTGAATGCATTGGATTGAATGCATGTCAATGGCACAGAAAAAAAAAGTTGTCCCCAATTCTGTCCCAAATGAAAGTCAGCAACGGGATGATCATCAGACGATGCGCACGGACTAATAGTTGGATTAAAGAATGAAATCTACATTTCCGCGTGATACGAGCCGTCCGCGTTTTCGGCAGTGGGGTTCTAACGGGATGTCCACGAGCCCCGCGTGGACGGCGCCAAGAGAATTAATGAACACATGCATGCCACTTCTTTTCTGAAGTACAGACTTGGCGGTCTACATGGTTCATTCGTAAAGCACATAACTTCAAGTCCTTGTTTCAAATCCAGGGACTGACACCTCTGATTCGTGAACCTTCAAGAACCCAATATTACATGGTCTTCTATTTCTGAAGGTCAGTCTTCCATGTTTATATGGCTGATTGTTCTTAGCTGCTTGCTTGGTCCTGTCTTATTGCTGTGTGAATACACTTGGTGTATATGGTTGACATTCACTCTGACCTTGAGGTTGCATGCTGTGCACACATACTCCTGGGTGAGATCAAACTGCTTAGCGAGCTGATTGACATGTATGGAATGAAATAGGTCTTGAGTGTACATGGTTTGATAAGGTTAGAACAACATGTCAGAACAAGAAGGATGGGCGGGCAAGGATCAACATATGGTATGTCAGAACAGCTCACCATAGTATATCCATATATGGATAACTAAGGGGTTGAGGTTTGATGTAGAGTTGCTGACTGGCTCCATATATGCAGATCTCAGGATTTTCCATATATGGTTATCCAGGGATAAATTTGGTCAGTGTTTTGACTCATAACCTCCTGGAGACGGCCATATGTGGTGGTGTGACGTGTCACAATGTGTGACCACATATTGAGGCACGACTAACTGATAACTTGGACTGAGTGTGTACACCTACACACTCAGTCCAGGCATAGAGTTTAATGCTACTCAAATGGTCTAATTGCTTCACATTAACTAAAGCATTACCAGGTCAATACTGACACCATGGAGGAGGGACAAACAACGGTTTGCATGCTTGCATCTATACTAATTTAGTATTATTTTATTGTGACAGTCTATGGCTACAGTGCACAGCGGTTGACTGTGTGTGTGTGTGTGTGTGTGTGGGGGGGGGGGGGGGGGGGGGGGGGGGGGGGGGGGGCTGAATTGGGATGATCAATGCAAAATGTGGAAGGAAAAGGGCCATCCGATACACCAGAAAAGCTATTTCATTGTTCAATGTGTGGCTTTGCCGGTACAACTGCTAATCTAAAACTTCAAGCCCTTTATGTGTACGGTTAGTGGAAAATTATGTAGTCAACAATGCAATCTAATTGCACACATGAACACTCACACAGAAGAAAGGCCATACTTGTACAGTATGCAGGAGTAAGAGCGAGTGCAAAACCCGACGTCGGCGGGCGCCTCGGCTGCGCCGGGACTTGCCTCCTTAGTCGCTTCCTTAATGAGTGGCGGACCGGCAGCGCGGCGTTTTTATGAGCTCTGGCGGCAGTGCTGCCGCTGCCGTTGCATTCTGGATGGTTCTGCCAGTTCGTGCGGCAGTTCTGCCGGTTCGTGCGACAGTGTAGCGGCAGAAGGCTCCCCATGCCGCCCCAGACCGGCGCTTTTGCCTCTGCTTTTGCACTGCCTGCTGCTGCTGTCAGTCCAATTAATGCATGCTTGCAGAACGATTATGAATGTATGTATGCAAACAAATATGAACTAAATATTTATTGAATTTATTATATTATTAATTGTTTTTTTATCATTACTATAAGCTCTATCATTAATATAAGCTTTTTGGGCGGCTATGCCGGTTCGCCGCCGGGCCCTCCGCCTCGCCGCCGTGCACTCCGCCGGCGCCGCTGCTCATGGACCGGCGGTTCCCCCGCCGCCAGGCGCTCAACCGGCGCCGCCGGCGCCGGTGCTCGTGGACCGGCGGTTCCTCGCCGCCGCCGGCGCCGCTGCTCGTGGACCGGCGGTTCCCCGCCGCCGGTGGCGGCCAACGCCGCTTCTATCGACGCTTCACCGACCCTCGCCTGTTGACTGATTCTCTTCATCTCTCTCTCTCTCTCTCTCTCTCTCTCTCTCTCTCTCTCTCTCTCTCTCTCTCTCTCTCTCTCTCTCTCTCTCTCTAATAAAGATGTTCGTCTGCCTCCACCCCCCCCCAACTGGGGTCTGTCTAGGGCTAATCCATATCATTGAGGTTATAGGCTATTCGCGCGCGCGCGCGTGTGTGTGTGTGTGTGTGTGTGTGTGTGTGTGTGTGTGTGTGTGTGTGTGTGTGTGTGGGTGGGTGTGTGGGTGGGTGTGTGTGTGCGCGCGCGCGCGCGCGCGCGGGACACCTCCGTCCCTCTCGTTCTGCGTGTTGTATATCTGCAGGCCTAGGTTTATTGTAGGCCTACGTGAGCGTAATAGACTATATGTAATTATCACTTAGGCTATATGCAATATCATATTCAGTCCAGCTTGGGACAGTACATTTCAAATAGAGACACGGTCACACATTGTGACTATCAGGAATCAGTGAGGCTTTCTGTTGTAAAGCTCTATCATTGAATGAATTACTATAGAGCCATAATATAAAATCTTATCGGTCTGGCATATTCCGGGGTCCGTTTCGTGGGCTTATTCGTGTCAATTGAAGTTGAAAATGCATGTAGAGTAGAGCCATCTCTACATACGCGAGACCAGGCGCATGGCCATGGACAGAGGCACACAGCGCTGCGCTGCGTCTCCCCTGTTTGATTTGTTTCCAATCCAAAAACTAAAGGCAAGTATCGACTACAATTAGGCTACTTTTGTAATTCAGTTCTTGGTCGTCTTCTGCATGCATGCGCGCGAAACAAGGTTAGGTTTCGTTCAATCTACAAGCTCACAACTAGTTGTGCTGCGACAGGCGGTGAGTTTGTATATCGATCACATGTATAATGCAGCACAGCGGTCAATTGAGTATAATCAAGCTTTACTGCATGCGTACGCGGCCTGGATTTAGACTGAGCTGGCATGGAGGCTCTACATAGACTTCTATTGGTAATGGGGACAGCAAATAGGGACAAGGCCTGGACCAGAAGTACACATTCATGCGTTGAATTCAGGCAACAGCCCAGCTTGAATGGATGGATGGATGGATGGATGGATGGATGGATGGATGGATGCGTTAATCCATTCATTCACTGTAAACAAGTTGTTTCAAATCATGTCAGTTTGTTTGTCCCAATGTCCCTCATCAGGCTGTATCAATAGCGCTCGTGGGCTCAGTTTCTGACCCTTCAATATCGCAACTCTTCTAGTAGATGGCAATGGACAATGGGTGGGATTTCCTTATATATACTCAATGATATGGCCTACAAACCCCAGTTTGGAGGGGGGGTAAAACAGTCGAGGCAGACGAACATCTTTATTAGAGAGAGAGAGAGAGAGAGAGAGAGAGAGAGAGAGAGAGAGAGAGAGAGAGAGAGAGAGAGAGAGAGAGAGAGAGAGAGAGAGAGAGAGCATGAAGAGAATCAGTCAACAGGCGAGGGTCGGTGAAGCGTCGATAGAAGCGGCGTTGGCCGCCGGTCCATGAGCAGCGGCGCCGGCGGAGTGCACGGCGGCGAGGCGGAGGGCCCGGCGGCGAACCGGCATAGCCGCCCAAAAAGCTTATATTAATGATAGAGCTTATAGTAATGATAAAACAATTAATAATATAATGAATTCAATAAATATTTAGTTCATATTTGTTTGCATATATTTATAATCGTTCTGCAAGCATGCATTAATTGGACTGACAGCAGCAGCAGGCAGTGCAAAAGCAGAGGCAGTTGCCAAAATCATCGGCAAAAGCGCCGGTCTGGGGCGGCATGGGGAGGCTTCTGCCGCTACACTGTCGCACGAACCGGCAGAACTGCCGCACGAACCGGCAGAACCATCCAGAATGCAACGGCAGCGGCAGCACTGCCGCCAGAGCTCATAAAAACGCCGCGCTGCCGGTCCGCCACTCATTAAGGAAGCGACTAAGGAGGCAAGTCCCGGCGCAGCCGAGGCGCCCGCCGACGTCGGGTTTTGCACTCGCTGTCTCTCGTATGTAGCAAGAGCTTTCCTCAAGTGGCTTATCTAAAATCACACATGATGACTCACACAGGGGAAAAGCACCATAAGTGTACCATTTGTGGTAAGTGCTGTACTCGCATTAATACAAGAGTACAAAACACATACAGCGGAAAGGTACTACGTGTAATGCAGTAGGTAATGTTGGTACCATATACAGTTTGTGCTGCAGCAAATATAACATTATACACATTTTTATGAACCCTCCTCGCTCATTTATCAAATAATGTCTCCACCTGGTTCATCAAATACTTGTTGATTCTTTTTTGATTTTGTCAATGGTGATAAAACAGTCACCCCTGCAGTAGATACTGCACAGTCAGTCCAGATTCCAATCCATTTGAATAGCATAATGAAGTCTGTCTTCATTATACTATTCAAATGGATTGAAATACATTAGCATGTCAATATTTGCACCACACATGAGTCATACATGGTGTCATTATTGACGTGCTAATGATTCAGTTAGTATCAGGAGGGTTTTAATGAGCAGTAATGAAGCCTAAATGTACCATTTGAATAGCATTGAACTCTATACCAGGACTGAGTGTGTGTGGAGTACTATGTACAGCTGTGATCTTCATTACCATAGATGGAATGTGGTTTCACCTGCGAAAATGTTCGCATACTCCACTCCACTGTGTTTTTAATGTCCACGTTGATGGGATGGGGGGGGGGGGGGGTGATACAGTTTGATTTGTTGATTAATTGCAAGTAACATTATTTTTTTTAATTAATTTTATGTGTATTTCTCATCCTCTGATTTATACTTGTATCACTTTTGACTTTGTCAATTAAAACTGAAACAAAAAATGTTACTCCAAACAAAATGAAAAGGCAGGCAGGCATCAGAAACATCAATTAATGCACTGTTCTGCAACAGTGTGTATATAACTTATTTGGAACATTGAATGTTCATGAAAATGCCCACCCATATGGGAAAAAACTTCATATGAGAACTCTTGAAAGTGGCACCTTTCAAATGCTTTCATACAAGCCACTTTACAAGAAAAGATAATATGGAACTATGGATGTGTTTTGTAAGTCAATAAATTACAAAATTATATATGTTTCAGTTTACAAAAATACTATGGATCTTATATCTTTTTTGAATGTCATATAATTCTTAAAAATCACAAAATTGTATATCTTTTATATATCCTTCACTTTACAAAAAAAATGCTATGGATCTAATTTAACTAATTCTCTCATATGAAAGGTACTACTTTCAAGAGTTTGCATTTGAAATACTTTAAAATACTTTACACATGAGCAGTTACATCACAAGCACTGTTTTCACATTGCATTAATTTCCAGCAATTTAGTATCAGTTATTAAATATATACTCTCTGCAGTGGCCCTCAGATGACACTTGTAATTAGCATCTGAAGTTTGCCATTACTATGCAAACAGTTGTTTGTGCTCCTCCTCCATGGTGGCCATATTGACATGTTAATGCTTCAGGGGTAATGAAGCCTAAAGGTACAATTTGAATGGCATTGATCTATACCTGGACCATAGGCATAGTGTACACTACAGCTGTGAGCTTCATTACCATAGACCGGGGGTCAGCAACCTGCGGCTCAGGAGCCGCATGCGGCTCCAGAACACAGCCCTAGTGGCTCAGTGGCTGTAGCATTATTACATACACACACTGGGGTGATCCACACCAAAATAATATAAACATTTCAGTCACCCAAAACGTGTTGTGCTGTCTGACGGTTAAAGTAGCACTTGGCCATGTCAAAAAAGCTTTCAATCTGAACCACCCATTTTCAAAGGTTTACTCAGTTTACTATGTCATTAATATACCTTAGAGATGTTGTGTGGACTAGAAATGGAGTTCTGTAAAACTCCTTTATTTTTATTTTTTTTAGAAACTCCATTTCTGAAGAAAGGTTGTGTTTCACCATGTTAATTATTTTTCTTTGAGGACCTTTTTTTCTGAGAGTCTGCAAATGGAACCAAATGGACCCGCTAGGGTCCATTTGGTTCACATTTGCAGACTCTCAGGAAAAAAATAATAAAATGCGGCTCCAGACAGATTTTGAATTTAATTTTGGGTCGAAAATGGCTCTTTCAACATCTTGGGTTGCCGACCCCTGCCATAGACGTATACACAGTGGTGCAACAACACAGATTTATAATGCTAATACTTGTGAATCTCTGATGGGATAGTATATTTTTGTACTGTATATTGTGATAGCAAGCATGTGACATTGAAAATGACAAATTAAACATATGGAACACGAATAAAACCACTACAGCCCAGTAAGAAAGTAGTGAAATTAGGGTATTTTATGATACCTCTCATAGACCAGAAGTGGGAGCGCTGTCCGATTTTGGGGTTTGAGATTTGTAGTCCCTTTGTATTTATTCTAGAAAATACACTAGATAAATATTTCTATTGGTCTTTTGACTATTTATTTACACAGAGCAAGTTGGAAAATTGATTCCATGTGGAACCCCTGGCTCACTTTGAGAACCAGTAGCTAACATTTAAACATCAAGGTTTGGCATATTGTAGAATGTTATATTGTTGTGCTGATATTATATAAAGCAAACACATCTTTCCTTCATAGGTTATCTAGTTACAACAGCTGCAATTATCCAGTTGTAGCTTTGAGGAATTTATTGTAGCCTGCTTGGTATGAGAAGGTGTGAGAATGGTTAAGTGGGGGTACTTAAGCAGCCATTCTTCAGTTTCGGTTTATTATTGCCCTGCCCCCAACACACGTACACCAACTCTTCTCTGATTGGCTCAGCATACACCCTTTGTGAGTATTTAACAGTGCTATGTTTCATTAGTCTGACACACATTGGTCTCTGCAAGCTGCAAGGACTGAACTTCTCTCTCTCTCTCTCTTGACAAAGATCAACACACACAGAGCTCAGATATGTCCTTTCTACAATCACTGATGTTCTTGGTCAATGGGAGACTGGCTGCAGCAGCTGAAGAGATACGTGAGACTGTTGGAAGAATTCTAAAAGAGTATGAGGATGAGGCTTTCTACTTGAAACAAGAAATTGACCACAAAAGCAGACTACTGGATATGGCTACGAAGGAGAGCATCAACTTACAGGGAGCAGGTTGGTACTGTAGAAATGAACAGAAACATCATAAATTATAAATGTTTCTTCTTTGGGATTTCATCCTTTCTCAAAAACCTAAAGAAGTGAATGAAATGACAAAAATGACACATTCAGACCTGACTGTTGTATTGTGATGTAAACAATACAAGTTTTGCTGTGGGGATATACAGTATATGGTGTACATAACCAATATAATAACATATTTTTGTCTGTTTCCTAGACATCCTGCACCAGTTGGGGAGGAACTCTGTTCAGGTCCAGGGAGAACCAGAGTCTTCACATATTAAAGAGGAACCAGGGGAACAACTTGTCACACAGGAGGAGGGGTTGATAATAGTAGTTGTGAAAACTGAGGATGATGTTGAAAACAAAGAGACAGTGCTTGTAGACAACAGCTCAACTGAACTCATGACAGCACAAGGTGATTCACAGGACTGTGGAAAATCACAACCAACTAGTGATGCCCAGATTAGCTCTGGTTCTAAATCTGACACTGAAGACAGTGATAAGTGGGAGTTGAACAGCGATGATCGAACCGTTTCGAACAGACTAGCATCCCCCGAGACACAAGATGTGGAAGGAAAAAGGGTGTCTGATACACCAGAAAAGCTGTTTCCTTGTTCAATGTGTGGCTTTGCTGGTACAGCAGCTAATCTAAAAATTCACATGAGCATATGTCACCCCACCTTTGTGTGTACAGTTTGTGGAAAAAACTTTAGTAAACAGTATATTCTAATTGAACATATGAGGACTCATACAGGACAATTTTTTTCTCGAATTGAAACCCTTAAAACACACGAGCGAATTCACACAGGAGAGAAACCCTATGGATGTGAACATTGTGGAAAACACTTCTCTCGAATTGAACATCTTAAATCACACCAGAGAATTCACACAGGAGAGAAACCCTATGGATGTGACCAGTGTGGAAAAAACTTCTGTACACTGGGAAGTCTTATATCACACCAGAGAATTCACACAGGAGAGAAACCCTACGGATGTGATCAGTGTGGAAAACACTTCTCTCAAATGACAAACCTTAAATCCCACCAGAGAATTCACACCGGAGAGAGACCCAAATAACTTGCTCAAGTTTTTTTTTTTTTTTTTTTTTTTTTTTTAGAAAAGAGTAGGATAAACATTTTGATTTGTGTTAGCTAGTAACCATAACATACTATCTGAATTCACTGCCTATGTGTTCACTGTTCTTAAATCACTGGTGCTACTAATGTTCACCAATTACCTCGCTGACGAAAACAAAATCGAAACGAATATCTCATCATCTATTTCAGCTAGGGTGAACTCAATAAGACATGAGATGATGTTCTCAGATTTGTTTTTTCTTTTTTCCTCATTCGCTGTTGATCTGTGTATTTCTTTGATAAATGTAAATTGTTGTGCACATTATGCAATGACACATAAAGACAAACATCAAGTGTTTATAGGAGTACGGCCAATGAGGCCCTCTCTATTTTATGTAAAAAAAAAAAAAAGGCATATGCAGATCCCAGTCAATTATGACAATGCCTGACTCACACAGTGTCCAAATGAATAAAGAAATGTTTGCACACAATATAAATTAGCGTCTTGCATTTTATTTATTAAATCATTGAATTGTTGGAATGTATGAAGTCAAAAGTTTGACTCCTGGGGAAGTTGTAGGCTTAGACTTTTAAAAATACTAAATTAGTCTAGATGCGGGCAGTGGTGTGTTCTCATCTTCCATGGAGTCATTATTGACATATTCAAATTGTACCTTTACAGTCGAATTGCTGCTCATTGACTCTCTCCCTGCTAACTGAAACATTACATGTCAACATTATATCACTGTATGCTGTCTGATACATTCCTCACACAATTAAAGTACAAGCTGGAAATGTTATTGTTGTTGTCCCTTTTCTTATATAATAGGGATGGCCTCATTGGCCGTACTCCTATAAACACTTGATTTTGTCTTTATTTGTCATTGCATATTGTGCACAACAGCCATGAGTCATCACCATTTGGCCAAACGTTATGGTGCTTGTCTCCACAAAACGCCGCGCTGCCGGTCCGCCACTCATTAAGGAAGCGACTAAGGAGGCAAGTCCCGGCGCAGCCGAGGCGCCCGCCGACGTCGGGTTTTGCACTCGCTGTCTCTCGTATGTAGCAACAGCTTTCCTCAAGTGGCTTATCTAAAATCACACATGATGACTCACACAGGGGAAAAGCACCATAAGTGTACCATTTGTGGTAAGTGCTGTACTCGCATTAATACAAGAGTACAAAACACATACAGCGGAAAGGTACTACGTGTAATGCAGTAGGTAATGTTGGTACCATATACAGTTTGTGCTGCAGCAAATATAACATTATACACATTTTTATGAACCCTCCTCGCTCATTTATCAAATAATGTCTCCACCTGGTTCATCAAATACTTGTTGATTCTTTTTTGATTTTGTCAATGGTGATAAAACAGTCACCCCTGCAGTAGATACTGCACAGTCAGTCCAGATTCCAATCCATTTGAATAGCATAATGAAGTCTGTCTTCATTATACTATTCAAATGGATTGAAATACATTAGCATGTCAATATTTGCACCACACATGAGTCATCCATGGTGTCATTATTGACGTGCTAATGATTCAGTTAGTATCGGGAGGGTTTTAATGAGCAGTAATGAAGCCTAAATGTACCATTTGAATAGCATTGAACTCTATACCAGGACTGAGTGTGTGTGGAGTACTGTGTACAGCTGTGATCTTCATTACCATAGACGGAATGTGGTTTCACCTGCGAAAATGTTCGCATACTCCACTCCACTGTGTTTTTAATGTCCACGTTGATGGGATGGGGGGGGGGGGGTGATACAGTTTGATTTGTTGATTAATTGCAAGTAACATTATTTTTTTTAATTAATTTTATGTGTATTTCTCATCCTCTGATTTATACTTGTATCACTTTTGACTTTGTCAATTAAAACTGAAACAAAAAATGTTACTCCAAACAAAATGAAAAGGCAGGCAGGCATCAGAAACATCAATTAATGCACTGTTCTGCAACAGTGTGTATATAACTTATTTGGAACATTGAATGTTCATGAAAATGCCCACCCATATGGGAAAAAACTTCATATGAGAACTCTTGAAAGTGGCACCTTTCAAATGCTTTCATACAAGCCACTTTACAAGAAAAGATAATATGGAACTATGGATGTGTTTTGTAAGTCAATAAATTACAAAATTATATATGTTTCAGTTTACAAAAATACTATGGATCTTATATCTTTTTTGAATGTCATATAATTCTTAAAAATCACAAAATTGTATATCTTTTATATATCCTTCACTTTACAAAAAAAATGCTATGGATCTAATTTAACTAATTCTCTCATATGAAAGGTACTACTTTCAAGAGTTTGCATTTGAAATACTTTAAAATACTTTACACATGAGCAGTTACATCACAAGCACTGTTTTCACATTGCATTAATTTCCAGCAATTTAGTATCAGTTATTAAATATATACTCTCTGCAGTGGCCCTCAGATGACACTTGTAATTAGCATCTGAAGTTTGCCATTACTATGCAAACAGTTGTTTGTGCTCCTCCTCCATGGTGGCCATATTGACATGTTAATGCTTCAGGGGTAATGAAGCCTAAAGGTACAATTTGAATACCCTTGATCTATACCTGGACCATAGGCATAGTGTACACTACAGCTGTGAGCTTCATTACCATAGACCGGGGGTCAGCAACCTGCGGCTCAGGAGCCGCATGCGGCTCCAGAACACAGCCCTAGTGGCTCAGTGGATGTAGCATTATTACATACACACACTGGGGTGATCCACACCAAAATAATATAAACATTTCAGTCACCCAAAACGTGTTGCGCTGTCTGACGGTTAAAGTAGCACTTGGCCATGTCAAAAAAGCTTTCAATCTGAACCACCCATTTTCAAAGGTTTACTCAGTTTACTATGTCATTAATATACCTTAGAGATGTTGTGTGGACTAGAAATGGAGTTCTGTGAAACTCCTTTATTTTTATTTTTTTTAGAAACTCCATTTCTGAAGAAAGGTTGTGTTTCACCATGTTAATGATTTTTCTTTGAGGACCTTTTTTTCTGAGAGTCTGCAAATGGAACCAAATGGACCCGCTAGGGTCCATTTGGTTCACATTTGCAGACTCTCAGGAAAAAAATAATAAAATGCGGCTCCAGACAGATTTTGAATTTAATTTTGGGTCGAAAATGGCTCTTTCAACATCTTGGGTTGCCGACCCCTGCCATAGACGTATACACAGTGGTGCAACAACACAGATTTATAATGCTAATACTTGTGAATCTCTGATGGGATAGTATATTTTTGTACTGTATATTGTGATAGCAAGCATGTGACATTGAAAATGACAAATTAAACATATGGAACACGAATAAAACCACTACAGCCCAGTAAGAAAGTAGTGAAATTAGGGTATTTTATGATACCTCTCATAGACCAGAAGTGGGAGCGCTGTCCGATTTTGGGGTTTGAGATTTGTAGTCCCTTTGTATTTATTCTAGAAAATACACTAGATAAATATTTCTATTGGTCTTTTGACTATTTATTTACACAGAGCAAGTTGGAAAATTGATTCCATGTGGAACCCCTGGCTCACTTTGAGAACCAGTAGCTAACATTTAAACGTCAAGGTTTGGCATATTGTAGAATGTTATATTGTTGTGCTGATATTATATAAAGCAAACACATCTTTCCTTCATAGGATCTAGTTACAACAGCTGCAATTATCCAGTTGTAGCTTTGAGGAATTTATTGTAGCCTGCTTGGTATGAGAAGGTGTGAGAATGGTTAAGTGGGGGTACTTAAGCAGCCATTCTTCAGTTTCGGTTTATTATTGCCCTGCCCCCAACACACGTACACCAACTCTTCTCTGATTGGCTCAGCATACACCCTTTGTGAGTATTTAACAGTGCTATGTTTCATTAGTCTGACACACATTGGTCTCTGCAAGCTGCAAGGACTGAACTTCTCTCTCTCTCTCTCTTGACAAAGATCAACACACACAGAGCTCAGATATGTCCTTTCTACAATCACTGATGTTCTTGGTCAATGGGAGACTGGCTGCAGCAGCTGAAGAGATACGTGAGACTGTTGGAAGAATTCTAAAAGAGTATGAGGATGAGGCTTTCTACTTGAAACAAGAAATTGACCACAAAAGCAGACTACTGGATATGGCTACGAAGGAGAGCATCAACTTACAGGGAGCAGGTTGGTACTGTAGAAATGAACAGAAACATCATAAATTATAAATGTTTCTTCTTTGGGATTTCATCCTTTCTCAAAAACCTAAAGAAGTGAATGAAATGACAAAAATGACACATTCAGACCTGACTGTTGTATTGTGATGTAAACAATACAAGTTTTGCTGTGGGGATATACAGTATATGGTGTACATAACCAATATAATAACATATTTTTGTCTGTTTCCTAGACATCCTGCACCAGTTGGGGAGGAACTCTGTTCAGGTCCAGGGAGAACCAGAGTCTCCACATATTAAAGAGGAACCAGGGGAACAACTTGTCACACAGGAGGAGGGGTTGATAATAGTAGTTGTGAAAACTGAGGATGATGTTGAAAACAAAGAGACAGTGCTTGTAGACAACAGCTCAACTGAACTCATGACAGCACAAGGTGATTCACAGGACTGTGGAAAATCACAACCAACTAGTGATGCCCAGATTAGCTCTGGTTCTAAATCTGACACTGAAGACAGTGATAAGTGGGAGTTGAACAGCGATGATCGAACCGTTTCGAACAGACTAGCATCCCCGGGACACAAGATGTGGAAGGAAAAAGGGTGTCTGATACACCAGAAAAGCTGTTTCCTTGTTCAATGTGTGGCTTTGCTGGTACAGCAGCTAATCTAAAAATTCACATGAGCATATGTCACCCCACCTTTGTGTGTACAGTTTGTGGAAAAAACTTTAGTAAACAGTATATTCTAATTGAACATATGAGGACTCATACAGGACAATTTTTTTCTCGAAACCCTTAAAACACACGAGCGAATTCACACAGGAGAGAAACCCTATGGATGTGAACATTGTGGAAAACACTTCTCTCGAATTGAACATCTTAAATCACACCAGAGAATTCACACAGGAGAGAAACCCTATGGATGTGACCAGTGTGGAAAAAACTTCTGTACACTGGGAAGTCTTATATCACACCAGAGAATTCACACAGGAGAGAAACCCTACGGATGTGATCAGTGTGGAAAACACTTCTCTCAAATGACAAACCTTAAATCCCACCAGAGAATTCACACCGGAGAGAGACCCAAATAACTTGCTCAAGTTTTTTTTTTTTTTTTTTTTTTTTTTTTTTAGAAAAGAGTAGGATAAACATTTTGATTTGTGTTAGCTAGTAACCATAACATACTATCTGAATTCACTGCCTATGTGTTCACTGTTCTTAAATCACTGGTGCTACTAATGTTCACCAATTACCTCGCTGACGAAAACAAAATCGAAACGAATATCTCATCATCTATTTCAGCTAGGGTGAACTCAATAAGACATGAGATGATGTTCTCAGATTTGTTTTTTCTTTTTTCCTCATTCGCTGTTGATCTGTGTATTTCTTTGATAAATGTAAATTGTTGTGCACATTATGCAATGACACATAAAGACAAACATCAAGTGTTTATAGGAGTACGGCCAATGAGGCCCTCTCTATTTTATGTAAAAAAAAAAAAAAGGCATATGCAGATCCCAGTCAATTATGACAATGCCTGACTCACACAGTGTCCAAATGAATAAAGAAATGTTTGCACACAATATAAATTAGCGTCTTGCATTTTATTTATTAAATCATTGAATTGTTGGAATGTATGAAGTCAAAAGTTTGACTCCTGGGGAAGTTGTAGGCTTAGACTTTTAAAAATACTAAATTAGTCTAGATGCGGGCAGTGGTGTGTTCTCATCTTCCATGGAGTCATTATTGACATATTCAAATTGTACCTTTACAGTCGAATTGCTGCTCATTGACTCTCTCCCTGCTAACTGAAACATTACATGTCAACATTATATCACTGTATGCTGTCTGATACATTCCTCACACAATTAAAGTACAAGCTGGAAATGTTATTGTTGTTGTCCCTTTTCTTATATAATAGGGATGGCCTCATTGGCCGTACTCCTATAAACACTTGATTTTGTCTTTATTTGTCATTGCATATTGTGCACAACAGCCATGAGTCATCACCATTTGGCCAAACGTTATGGTGCTTGTCTCCACATGTTTCTTGTCTCATGGGGAACACATATGTCTCTTTGACCAGTAAGCTCCACCCTCAGAGTTTCCACCATTTTGAGCAGTTAAAAATAAATCATATTTTTTGCCTAGATTTTTGAAGTTCACACGTGAACATTTCTGCATACAGACAAAAGTTTTTTTTTTTTTTTTTTTTCATCAGCCAAATAAAATTGCTTGTTTGTTAAAACATTCTTCTTCTGCAATTAATGCACACATGCATGCCACTTCTTTTCTGAAGTACAGACTTGGCGGTCTACATGGTTCATTCGTAAAGCACATAACTTCAAGTCCTCTGTTCAAATCCAGGGACTGACACCTCTGATTCGTGCACTTTCAAGAACCCAATATTACATGGTCTTCAATTTCTGAAGGTCAGTCTTCCATGTTTATATGGCTTATTGTTCTTAGCTGCTTGCTTGGTCCTGTCTTATTGCTGTGTGAATACACTTGGTGTATATGGTTGACATTCACTCTGACCTTGAGGTTGCATGCTGTGCACACATACTCCTGGGTGAGATCAAACTGCTTAGCGAGCTGATTGACATGTATGGAATGAAATAGGTCTTGAGTGTACATGGTTTGATAAGGTTAGAACAACATGTCAGAACAAGAAGGATGGGCGGGCAAGGATCAACATATGGGATGTCAGAACAGCTCACCATAGTATATCCATATATGGATAACTAAAGGGTTGAGGTTTGATGTAGAGTTGCTGTCTGGCTCCATATATGCAGATCTCAGTATTTTCCATATATGGTTATCCAGGGATAAATTTGGCATAGTGTACACTACTGTACACTATGCCAAAGGCATAGTGTACAGTACTAAAGATATACTCTCTGCAGTGGTGCTCTGATGAGACTTGCCCATTGTAGTCGTTTTGTTTCCTCGTGGTTTCTTTTTTTTTCTCCCTTTGTCCATTGTAAAAATGTCATTGTTTGATGTTGTTGTTTTGATGTCGTGTATCTGTAAGCACTGGTGGTTCACTTAAAAAAAATAATAATAATAAAAATAAAATAAAATAATAAATTACAAAATTATTATGTTTCACTTTACAAAAAATACTTTGGATGTAATATCTTTTTTGAATGGCATATATAATTCTTAAAAACCACAAAGTTATATATGTTTAATACATGCTTCACTTTACAAAAAATGTAAAGTGAAGCATGCTATGGATGGATATGGAACTAATTCTCTCATATGAAAGGTACTACTTTCAAGAGTTTGCATTTGAAATACTTTAAAATACTACGTATGGGCAGTTACATCACAAGGACTGTTTTCACATTGCATTCATTTCCAGCAATTTAGTATCAGTTACTAAAGATATACTCTCTGCAGTGGTGCTCTGATGAGACTTGTGATTAGCATCTGAAGTTTGCCATTACTATGCAAACAGTTCTTTGTGCTCCTCCTCCATGGTGGCCATATTGACATGTTAATGCTTCAGGAGTAATGAAGCATTACAATTTGAATGGCATTGAGCTCTATACCTACCTGGACCATAGGCATAGTGTACACTACTGTGAGCTTCATTACCATAGACATATACACTGTGCAACAACATCAACTTGAGATTTATAATGCTAATACTTGTGAATCTCTGATGGGAGTATATTATAGTAAATTTTGGGCTGTACATTTTGATGGCAAGCATGTGACAATGAAAAGGACAAATTAAACATATGGAACACAAATAAAACCACTACAGCTCAGTAAGAAAGTAGTGAAATTAGGGTATTTTATGATACCTCTCATAGACCAGAAGTGGGAGCACTGTCCGATTTTGGGGTTTGAGATTTGTAGTCCCTTTGTCTTTATTCTAGAAAATACACTCGATAGATATTTCTATTGGTCTTTTGACTATTTATTTACACAGAGCAAGTTGGAAAATTGATTCCATGTGGAACCCTGGCTCACTTTGAGAACCAGTAGCTAACATTTAAACATCAAGGTTTGGCATATTGTAGAATGTTAAATTGCTGTGCTGAAAAGCAAACACATCTTTCCTTCATAGGATCTAGTTACAACAGCTGCAATTATCCAGTTGTAGCTTTGAGGAATTTATTGCAGCCTGCTTGGTATGAGAAGCTATGAGAATGGTTAAGTGGGGGGGAGGGGGGGGGGGTACTTAAGCAGCCATTCTTCAGTTTTGGTTTATTATTGCTCTGTAACCCCCGCCCTGCCCCCAACACACATACACCAACTCTTCTCTGATTGGCTCAGCATACATCCTCTGTGAGTATTTAACAGCGCTATGTTTCATTAGTCTGACACACATTGGTCTCTGCAAGCTGCAAGGACTGAAGTTCTCTTTCTCTTGTCACAAGGACACACACAGAGCTCAGATATGTCCTTTCTACAATCACTGATGCTCTTGGTCAATGGGAGACTGGCTGCAGCAGCTGAAGAGATATGTGAGACTGTTGGAAGAATTCTAAAAGAGTATGAGGATGAGGCTTTCTACTTGAAACAAGAAATTGACCACAAAAGCAGACTACTGGATATGGCTACGAAGGAGAGCATCAACTTACAGAGAGCAGGTTGGTACTGTAGAAACGAACAGAAACATCATAAATTATAAATGTTTCTTCTTTGGGATTTCATCCTTTCTCAAAAACCTAAAGAAGTGAATGAAATGACAAAAATGACATATTCAGACCTGACTGTTGTATTGTGATGTAAACAATACAAGTTTTGCTGTGGTGATATACAGTATATGGTGTACATAACCAATATAATGACATATTTTTGTCTGTTTCCTAGACATCCTGCACCAGTTGGGGAGGAACTCTGTTCAGGTCCAGGGAGAACCAGAGTCTCCACATATTAAAGAAGAACCAGGGGAACAACTTGTCACACAAGAGGAGGGGTTGATAATACTAGCTGTGAAAACTGAGGATGATGTTGAAAACAAAGAGACAGTGCTTGTAGACAACAGCTCAACTGAACTCATGCCAGCACAAGGTGATTCACAGGACTGTGGAAAATCACAACCAATTAGTGACGACCAGATTAGCTCTTTGCACTGTTCTGAATCTTACACTGAATACAGTGATAAGTGGGAGCTGAACAGGGATGATGGATCCATTTGGAACAGACTGGCATGCCCCGAGTCACAAAATGTGGAAGGAAAAAGGGTGTCCGATACACCAGAAAAGCAATTTCTTTGTTCAACCTGTGGCTTTGCCGGTACAGCAGCCAATCTAAAATTTCACATGAGAATATGTCACCCCACCTTTGTGTGTACAGTTTGTGGAAAAAGCTGTAGTAAACATTGTATTCTAATCGAACACATGAGGACTCATACAGGAGAAAGACCCTTTACGTGTACGGTGTGTGGCAAAGGCTTTAGTCGCGTGTGGGGTCTGAAATCGCACATGATGACCCATACAGGGGAGAAGCCATTTACTTGCACAGTTTGCAGCAAAAGCTTTGCTCAAGTGAATAATCTGAAATCACACATGATGACTCACACAGGGGAAAAGCCCTTTGTATGTACAGTTTGTGGAAAAGGCTTCAATCAGAGAGCCCATCTAATGAGACACATGAGGACTCATACAGGAGGACAAAACATTTAGTAAATGCAGCAGGAAAGAACTATAGAGTACTAGTCCTATACCCGTTGTGTATTATGTGATTCGGAATTAATGTTTAGATCACAGTGGTGGGGATAGAGTTGTTATTGAGCGTTGAGTGGAAGTTGGGCACAAAATAAATGTTAGACCTTGCCGTTACAATGAATATGAATGACTCTGAATGGCACGCCGGTTGTAGTCTATGCTCTGTCACACAGCCTGGTAGCCCCAAATGCATTAGGCGTGGCTAATATAATGTACATTGGATGGCATACATTGCTAATCCAAATGTCTGGCTTTTGCAAACTATGATGTTGTGAGTTTGAAGATTGGCTAATGTCGTCGGAGCGCACTGTACTCACTCCAAACATGCAGTTGCATCGTCACTTGCGCATACACGACACGCACCAAACTTGCAAATGACTTTGGAGCTGAGTGGGTCAATCCTTGGTTCAAATCCGGAGACTGACACCTCTGATTCGTGCACTTTCAAGAACCCAATATATTACATGGTCTTCTATTTCTCAAGGCCAGTCTTCCATGTTTATATGTAACTAAGCTCACTACTACCACAATCTGTCTGTAGTAATGGTGATAAAACAGTCACCCCTGCAGTAGATACTGCACAGTCAGTCCAGATACAGACTTCATTATGCTATTCAAATGGATTGAAATACATTAGCATGTCAATATTTGCACCACACATGAGTCATCCATGGTCATTATTGACGTGCTAATGATTCAGTTAGTATCGGGAGGGTTTTAATGAGCAGTAATGAGCCTAAATGTACCATTTGAATAGTATTTAACTCTATACCAGGACTGAGTGTGTGTGGAGTACTATGTACAGCTGTGATCTTCATTGCCATAGACGGAATGTGGTTTCACCTGCGAAAATGTTTGCATACTCCAATATATGTTCACTGTATTTCCACTTTGTTTATAATGTCCACTTGTGTTGATTTTCCTAGTTGATAGGGGGTGATACAGTATGATTTGTTGAGTAATTGCAAGTAACATTATTTTATTTTTTTATGCATTGAATGTTTATTTCCCATCCTCGGATTTATACTGCTACCACTGTTGACTTTGTCAAATAAAAGTGAAAAGAAAAATGAATGACAAAATGAAACAATAATCCTCATTGATTTGTCTTGAAGCAGGCATCAGGAACATCAATTAATGCACTGCTCTGCAGAAGTGTGTATATAATTTATTCAGAACATTGAACGTTCCTGAAAATGCCCACCCATATGGGGAAAAAAAAAACTTCATATGAGAACTCTTGAAAGTGGCACCTTTCAGAGGCTTTCATACAAGCCACTTGACAAGAAAAGATAATATGGAACTATGGATGTGTTTTGTATGTCAATAAATTACAAAATTATTGTTTCACTTTACAAAAAATACTTTGGATCTTATATATTTTTTGAATGTCATATATAATTCTTAAAAATCACAAAATTGTATTTGTATTTTATATATCCTTCACTTTACAAAAAATGCTATGGATCTAATTTAACTAATTCTCTCATATGAAAGGTACTACTTTCAAGAGTTTGCATTTGAAATAATTTAAAATACTACGTATGGGCAGTTACATCACAAGCACTGTTTTCACATTGCATTAATTTCCAGCAATTTAAACTCAACAAAAATAAACGCAACACTTTTGTTTTTGCTCCCATTTTTCAGGGGATGGACTTAAAGCCCTAAAATTCATTCCAGATATACAATATAACCATTTCTATCAAACACTGTTCACAAATCTGCCTAAATGTGTGATCTTGAGCACTTCTGCTTTGTTAAGATAATCCATCCCACCTCACAGGTGTGCCACATTAAGATGCAGATGTGATATCATGATTAGTGTACAGGTGTACCTCAGACTCTCCACAATAAAAACTAACCCTGAAATGTGCAATTTTCTTTTGCTTTAATGGGTGTATGGGCCTACGAACCAGCCAGTATCTGGTGTGACCACCATTTGCCTCATGCAGTGCAACACATCTTCTTCACATAGAGTTTATCAGATTGTAAATTGTGGCCTGTGGAATGTTGGTCCACTCCTCTCCAATGGCTGTGTCAAGTTGCTGGATATTAGTGGGAACTGGTATGCGCTGTCAAGATGGTAATAATGTGGTAATATTGTGTTATTACCATTTTTACAGTGTGTACCAGTTCCCACTAATATCCTGCAACTTCACTTAGCCATTGAAGAGGAGTGGACCAACATTCCACAGGCCACAATTGACGATCTGATAAACTCTATGTGAAGAAGATGTGTTGCACTGCATGAGGCAAATGATGGTCACACCAGATACTGACTGGTTCGGAGGCCCATACACCCAATAAGGCAAAAATAAAATTGCACATTTCAGGGTGTCTTTTTATTGTGGACAGTCTAAGGTACACCTGTGCACTAATAATGATGTCAAATCTGCATCTTAATGTGGCACACCTGTGAGGTGGGATGGATTATCTTAACAAAGCAGAAGTGCTCAATATCACACATTTAGGCAGATTTGTGAACAGTGTTTGAGAGAAATAGTTATATTGTATATCTGGAATGAATTTTAGGGCTTTAAAAATAGCTTAAAAATAGCTTAAAACATTACACTTTCCCTATATAACTAAAATAAGCAAATAAAAACACCAATGGCATCTTATTTCTTTCATAAATAGAGAATATTTCACTCAACAGGAACTGCTCCTGGCGCAGGATGATGATGTCACGTGTGATCTAGCTCTATGTAATATATGGATGAACATGCTCTGTGACATCATCATCCTGCGACCGGAGCACCTCCTATTGAGTGAAAGATTCTCTATTTATGAAAGAAATAAAGTATTGAAGGTGTTTTTATCTGCATGTTTTAGTTATAGAAGGCAAGTATAGTGTTTTAAGGCATATTTGTCTGATTAGGCAGGGATCCTTTTAAGTCCATCCCCTAAAAAATGGGAGCAAAAAAAAAACGTGTTCCGTTTATATTTTTGTTGAGTGTAGTATCAGTTACTAAAGATATGCTCTCTGCAGTGGCGCTCAGATGAGACTTGTAATTAGCATCTGAAGCTTGCCAATAGGGCTGTATAATGAAATTAGGGTCTTTTATGACATCTCCAATGAAACGAAAAGTGGGAGTGCTGTCTGATTTTGGGCTGAAAGATTTGTAGTCCCTTTGTCTCTATTCTAGAAAATAGAATCGATAGAAACTTCTATTGGTCTATTTATTTTATAAAGCTTACACAGAGCAAGTTGGAAAATTGATTCCATGTGGAACCCTGGCTCACTTTGAGAACCTGTAGCTAACATTTAAACATCAATTGTTCAATGTTATATTGTTGTGCTGATATTATATCAAGCAAACACATTTCTTTCATAGGTTATGTAGTTACAACAGCTGCAATTATCTAGTTGCACCTGTCACTACAGCATTTCCCACAATTGGTGCAATAAATAACACATGTTTGGTTAAAGTTTTTATTGTGGAAAGTAATAGGGCATATGCAACATATAATGTAGTAATTACAGTCCATGACAAGGGGACAAAATAGGTCAGAGTCAATTACACACTGTCCAAATCTCAGTCAAAATCAATATACATGTCCATTAAACATTGCAAACTGGAGTGTCTATGGAAAACCACTGCATTGTTAAATTAAGCGATCTTAACATTCTGTGATGTGATGTCCAGATGTTTATGCTCTTCAATCCTGTTGCATTGTAACTTCAAAAAGCAAAACACAAAGCGTACTGCATACACACTAATTCGTCAATTCAGTTGTTTGTTTGTTTTTCTCCAGAAATCACAATTATTTGGCTTTCTCTCCAGTGTGAATTCCCCTGTGTTTTTTAAGGCTGGACATTCGATTGAAGTGCTTTCCACAATGATCGCATCCATAGGGTTTCTCTCTGGTGTGAATTATCTTGTGGACTTTAAGGTTGTCTAAACGAGAGAAGTGTTGTCCACACTCCTCACATCCATATGGTTTGTCCCCGCTGTGAATTCTCTGGTGGGCTTTAACGCTGGACATGTGAGAGAAGTGTTGTCCACACTCATCACATCCATAGGGTTTCTCTCCGGTGTGAATTCTCAGGTGTATTTTAAGGATTTTTACAGACATTTGAGAGAAGTGTTGTCCACACTGATCACATTCATACGGTTTCTCTCCGGTGTGAATTCTCTGGTGTTTTTTAAGGCTGGACATTTCAGAGAAATGTTGTCCACACTGATCACATCCATACGGTTTCTCACCAGTGTGGATTCTCTGGTGTTTTTTAAGGCTTGACATTTCAGAGAAGTGTTGTCCACACTGATCACATCCATACGGTTTCTCACCAGTGTGAATTCTCTGGTGTTTTTTAAGGCTGGACATTCGAGAGAAGTGTTGTCCACAATGATCACATCCATACGGTTTCTCTCCACTGTGGACCCTCTGGTGGACTTTAAGGTGGGACATTCGATTGAAGTGTCTTCCACAATGATCACATCCATAGAGTTTCTCTCCGCCGTGAATTCTCTGGTGGGCTTTAAGGTTAGACATTTGAGAGAAGTGTTGTCCACACTGAACACATCCATAGGGTTTCTCACCAGTGTGACTTCTCTTGTGTTTTTTAAGGCTGGACATGTGAGAGAAGTGTTGTCCACACTCATCACATCCATAGGGTTTCTCTCCGGTGTGAATTCTCTGGTGTCTTTTAAGGATAGACATTTGAGAGAAGTGTTGTCCACACTGATCACATCCATAGGGTTTCTCACCAGTGTGAATTTTCTCGTGTCTTTTAAGGTAGGACATGTGAGAGAAGTGGTGTCCACACTCATCACATCCATATGGTTTATCTCCGGTGTGAATTCTCTGGTGTCTTTTAAGGCTGGCCATTTGAGGGAAGTGGTGTCCACACTCATCACATCCATAGGGTTTCTCTCCTGTGTGAATTCTCTTGTGGATATTTAGTTCTCCCATTCGAGAGAAGCGTTTACCACATTGATCACAGGAGTGAGATTTTTGCTTCATCAAGCTTCTTTCTTCATTCACATTCAATGCTGAATTGGAAATAAAGAGAAAGAAAATGTTGTTAGAGGTTGCTTATACTCTCTGGACTTAAAATACCTTGTGATTCATATCGATTTACAATTTTAACATTTGTTCATATTTTTTCCTCCACAACCTGCATTCTTCTTGATTAAATAATACACATTACTATATAACATCATACAACACAATTCATACAACTAAACAGTAAATAACTTACACATATCTTGGTGATCATTGGGTTGAGCAAAATTGTTCCTGGTGGTGTCAAGAGAGTTCATCTTCACCTGGGGCAAGGAGTCTACAGTCAGATGGGATCAGAAATGGTTGATATCCTAGAGTAGTTGTGGAGAACTGACTACTACAAGCTCTTCTTATACTAGAAAGCCTGAGTTGGAACCATTAACTGCTTGGTACTGATTGGTCAACGGGGAGAACAATAACCATCTCTCCACAAATCACAAACTGCTGCATGTGTTCCACCCCTCTCTAGCTCCTCCCCCAGGCCATGCACATCATAGAATTGAACTGCCAACTGTGGGATAGCTTTGTAAGGTTCATTAAATTCACCTAAACTTCACTTTCACAATAAACCTTAATCTGCGTGGCACCTTTTTAGACAATGTAATAAAGTGCTTAATTTAATAACAATATTTGTTTTTTTTGACCTCCAGTAGGGCTAAATTAAGACCATAATTGCTGACAAGGCACATGTAGTTCAAGTAGTTCGGTATGGTATTTTGGTGCCAAGCCATTCTGTTCAATAAAATCTTAAAATCTTTTTTTTTCCCCAACAATGGGAAAATGAAATAAGGGGCCCGTTAAGATTGTTGGGGGCATTTTTATTATTATCATTTTGTTCAATAGCCAATAAAAACAATTTGTGATCACCAGGACCATTTTAGCTGTTTTGATCACTAACAATACTTACTTTGTCCAGTTCTGAATAGTTTCTGTGTTCCTGAAAGTACATTGTTAGTCTCACATCAAGTGGGAGATGGTTTGGCTCAAGTCTCAGCTGGGAATGATATTTTGAGGCAAAAAAGGGCAGCGGGGAAGGAGTTAAAGGAGGAAGGACCGCCTTGTAGCTGCTTTCTGTACTAACTGTAGGCAGTATATGGACCCTTTGCTGGGTGTTGAATAGAGGGTATTACCGTAGGAGGCTTACAAATTGGTGAGACAACTTTAAATGGCCGGTTAAATCATGTAAATGTTATGGAAATAAAACATCAAACAAACAATGGCTACTCATGGTGTGACATTGGATGACAAGGACAAAATCTTCTATTGTTGTGAATGAATGTGAAACACTGTGCTGCAGGTGAGTGAAATGACACAATGTGACCATTAACAGGTGATTATCATTGTTTAACCCATGTACATTTTAGCATAATTTAAAAGGGAGTCAATGGCAGCTGTTGAACAGTGAAGGAACAACAGCTTTCTACATTATGTGAAGAGACTCACTTTAGGATTCAGACACACTTTGCCTCAGTAAACAGCTTTCCGTGGGGTGGCCTAAGTCCTCATGTGAGTACTTAGGCCACCACATTTGCCTCAACATGTACAACTAAAAGGTTTTTTCCACTGGTATCGATCATCACCTGCAGTTTATAATTACTTGTGACCTGCAGCCTGTACTATATATATATATATATATATATATATATATATATATATATATATATATATATATATATATATATATATATATATATATATATATATATATATATACAGTGAAATTAGACTGTGGAAAGTAAAATGTAATGATTACAGTCCAAGTAACAACCCCCAAGCTGGGTCACACACACTGCAAAGTAAACAAACAAACAAAAAAAGACAAAAACTTTAAACACACCAGTTGACTTACACACCAAGAGGAAGCACGCTGGAACAGAACCCAGTACCAGTGAACCCCATCCACCTATCCAGGACACAACCCACAATGTCCCTGTTCTCCTGTTGTCTTAAATGTAGCGATCAGGTCGATTATTCAATGTTGGTTTACAGAACAAATATACATAGAAAACGAAATCAAATAAACCAAATAATGGGACAAAACCAGCAGCGGCGAGGCAGCCCAGGATGTCGCCTAACACGACAAGGACACTCTGTTTAACAGCATGTAACTATAATACACTGAAAGCAAACTACATTGGAAATGGCTTTTAATTCAGTTACTGTGCACGCACGCACGCACACGCACACGCACACACACACACACACACACACACACACACACACACACACACACACACACACACACACACACACACACACAACACAGTCTGCACCCCTGCAGTAGATACTGTGCAATCAGTCCACATACAGACTTCATTATGCTATTCAAATGGTATTGATATGCATTAGCATGTCAATATTGACGTGCTAATGGTACCATAAAGGTACAATTTAAATAGCATTGAACTCTATACCAGGACTGAGTGTGTGTGTTGTACTGTGTAAAGCTGTGAGCTTCATTACCATAGACAGAATGTGGTTTCACATGTGGAATTGTTTTGGGGAGTGTCATACAGACAATGAATGTTGATATGCTATGGCCATATTATTATATGTTGGATTTGCCTTAGACATGTCATTATGCAAGATATTTTCTCACCCAAAAGAGTAGCCCATGCTCCAGGAATGAGCTTAGTTTACTCATTAAACATGTAAAACAATTTTGATATCAACTGTATTATTTCATGTTCAATGCTCATCAAAGTCTGCAGTACAAACGTCCCCTAAGGTAGGAGACCCCAAAACATTGAGTTGGTGTTCGATAGTGAATTCTGCAGATGAGTATTAACTAGTCTGGCAAAACGCTGGATCATTGTCCACAAATGCATAACATATAAAACAAAACACAGCAAATATATCTGGATATTGAAAACCTAAGGGACAGGACTGTGAAGTCACTGAAGTGTACACTGCGCAACAACATTAACTTGAGATTTATAATCCTAATACTTGTGAATCTCTGATGGTTGTATAATATAGTACATTATGAGCTGTATGTTGTGATGGCAGGCATGTGACATTGAAAAGGATAGATTAAACATGGAACCCCCTTTTTTAGAACACAGATAAAACCATTACAGCCCAGTTATAAACTAGTGAAATTAGGGTATTTTATGATACCTCTCATAGACCAGAAGTGGGTGCACTGTCTTATTTTAGGGTGTGGGATTTGTAGTCCCTTTGTCTCTATTCATGCTGGTGCTACATGCTGATGCTAAAGGTACCATTTGAATAGAATTGAACTAGGACTGAGTGTGTGTTGTACTGTGTAAAGCTGTGAGCTTCATTACCATAGACATAATGTATGTGGTTTCGCATGTGGAATTGTTTTGGGGAGTGTCATACAGACAATGAATGTTGATATGCTATATTATTATCTGTTGGATTTGCCTTATACATTATGCAAGATATTTTCTTACCAACAGAGTAGCCTGTGTCCCAGGAATGAGCTTAGTTTACTCACTAAAAATGTGAAACAATTTTGATATCAACTGTATTAATTCATGTTCAATGCTCATCAAAGTCTGCATTACAAACATCCACTTGAGGTATGAGATCCCAAAACATTGGTGTTCGATAGTGAATTCTGCAGAGGAGTATTAACTAGTCTTGCAAGATGCTGGATCATTGTCCACAAATACATGGGGTGAAACAAAACACAACAAATAATTTATATCAGGATATTGGAAACCTCAAGGGACAGGACTGTGACGTGTACACTGTGCAACAACATTAACTTGAGATTTATAATGCTAATACTTCTGAATCTCTGACGAGAGTATATTATAGTACATTGTGGGCTGTATAATGAAATTAGGGTATTTTATGACATCTCTAATGAAACGGAAAGTGGGAGTGCTGTCTGATTTTGGGATGTGAGATTTGTAGTCCCTTTGTCTCTATTCTAGAAAATAGAATCAATATAAACTTCTATTGGTCTATTTTATAAAGCTTACACAGAGCAAGTTGGAAAATTGATTCCATGTGGAAGCCTGGCTCACTTTGAGAACCAGTAGCTAACATTTAAACATCAATTGTTGAATGTTACATTGTTGTGCTGATCAAGCATACACATCTTTCTTTCATAGGTTATGTAGTTACAACAGCTGCAATTATCTAGTTGCACCTGTCACTACAGCATTTCCCACAAGTGGTGCAATAAATAACACATGTCTGGTTATAGTTTTTATTGTGGAGTGTAATAGGACATATGCAACATATAATGTAATAATTACAGTCCATGACAAGGGGACAAAATAGTTCAGAGTCAATTACACACTGTCCAAGTCTCAGTCAAAATCAATATACATGTCCATTAAACATTGCAAACTGGAGTGTCTATAAAAAAAAATCACTGCATTGTTAAATTAAACGATCTTAACATTCTGTGATGTTATGTCCAGATGTTTAAGCCCTTGAATCCTGTTGCATTGTAACTTCAAAAAGCAAAACACAAAGCGTACTGCATACACACTAATTCGTCAATTCAGTTGTTTGTTTGTTTTCTGCAGAAATCACAATTATTTGGCTTTCTCTCCAGTGTGAATTTTCCTGTGTTTTTTAAGGCTGGACATTCGATTGAAGTGTTTTCCACAATAATCACATCCATAGGGTTTCTCTCTGGTGTGAATTATCTGGTGGACTTTAAGGCTGTCTAAACGAGAGAAGTGTTGTCCACACTCCTCACATCCATATGGTTTGTCTCCGATGTGAATTCTCTGGTGGGCTTTAAGGCTGGACATGTGAGAGAAGTGTTGTCCACAATCATCACATCCATAGGGTTTCTCTCCGGTGTGAATTCTCTGGTGGGCTTTAAGGCTGGACATGTGAGAGAAGTATTGCCCACACTCATCACACCCATAGTGTTTCTCTCCGGTGTGAATTCTCAGGTGTCTTTTAAGGCTGGACATTTGAGAGAAGTGTTGTTCACACTGATCACAGCCATAGGGTTTCTCACCAGTGTGAATTCTCTGGTGTTTTTTAAGGTTGTGCATGTGAGAGAAGTGTTGCCCACACCGATCACATCCATATGGTTTATCTCCGGTGTGAATTGTTTGGTGGGCTTTAAGGCTGGCCATTTGAGAGAAGTGGTGTCCACACTCATCACATCCATATGGTTTTTCTCCTGTGTGAATTCTCTTGTGTCTTTTAAGGTTTTTGGTGCTTCAATGTGTGTTTTCCATTTCCACAAATTATCTAGTTTCAGTAGTTTGAACAATCAATCTTTCACATCATATAGGATATTTAATGTAAATTGCTCTCAGGAACAGCTTGTTTGATTTTGGCCTCATAATGATGCACCCTGCTTTGTATAATCCCTTCTCTTCTTCAGTCTTCAGTTCCAAATGTACAGTTCCACTTTGTTAATAATGTCCATCATTGTTGATTTCCCAAGTTGACATGGAATTTAAACTTGCGTTTTTTTGTAGCATCTGTATTATAATGACTCTAAAATAAAATATCATATATATATATATATATATATATATATATATATATATATATATATATATATATATATATATATATATATATATATATATATATATATATATATATATATATATAAGCAAAACTGCCCCGAAATAAAGTGAACTTTTTTTTTTTTTTTTCTAGGAATCCATGTTATTCCTCCTTTAAGAACATGTGCAGTGAGTCCAATCCCAGGGGTGTTGTGTTCTGTTCTAATTCCAGTGATGAGCCTTGTAGCTGCATTCTGCACTACCTGTAGGCAGTATGGACCCTTTGCTGGGTGTTGAGTAGAGGGTATTACAGTAGGAGGCTTACAAATTGGATGAAATTGGTGAAACAACTTCACATAGTTTAGGTGCTTTAAAGGGCTGGTTGGATCATGTAAATGTTATGTAAATAAAACATCAAACAAACAATGGCTACTCATGGTGTGACATTGGATGACAAGGACAAAATCTTCTATTGTTGTGAAGGAATGTGAAACACTGCACTGCAAGTGAGTGAAATGACCATTAACAGGTGATTATCATGATTTAACCCATGTGTGTTTTAGCATAATTTAAAAGGGAGTCAATAGCAGCTGTTGAACAATGAAGGAACAACAGCTTCTACATTACGTGAAGAGACTCACACTTAGGATTTAGACCAACTTTGCCTCAGTAAACACCTTTCCGTATGAGTCCTCGTGTGAATACTTAGGCCACCACATTTGCCTCCAAAGGTACAACTAAAAGGTTTTTCACCTGTATGGGTCATCACCTGCAGTTTGAAATTACTTGTGTCACTGCAGCCTTTTTCACAAACTGTGCAATATAAATTGTAATATACAGTGAAATAAGACTGTGCAAAGTAAAATGTAATGATTACAGTCCAAGTAACAACCCCCAAGCTGGGTCACACACACTGCAAAGGAAACAAAAAATAAAGTTTAAACACACCAGTTGAATTAGGCTACACACCAAAAGGAAGCACACTGTAACAGAACCCAGCACCAGTGAACCCCCTCCACCTAACCAGCAATTTCCCTGTTCTCCTGTTGTCTTAAATGTGGCGATCAGTTAGATTATTTAATGTTGGTTTACAAACAGAACAAATATACATACAAAATGAAATCAAATAAACAAAATAATGAAGGACAAAAGCAGCAGCGGCAAGGCAGCCTAGGATGTCGCCTAACAAGACAAGGAAACTCTGTTTAACAGCATATAACTATACTACAATGAAAGCAAACTACATTGGAAATGCCTTGCACACGCACACACACACACACACACACACACACACACACACACACACACACACACACACACACACACACACACACACACACACACACACACACACACACACACACACACACACAGTCACCCCTGCAGTAGATACAGTCCACATACAGTCCACATACAGACTTCATTATGCTATTCAAATGGTATTGATATGCATTAGCATGTCAATATTGACGTGCTAATGGTACCATAAAGGTACAATTTAAATAGCATTGAACTCTATACCAGGACTGAGTGTGTGTGTTGTACTGTGTAAAGCTGTGAGCTTCATTACCATAGACAGAATGTGGTTTCACATGTGGAATTTTTTTGGGGAGTGTCATACAGACAATGAATGTTGATATGCTATGGCCATATTATTATCTGCTGGATTTACCTTAGACATGCCATTATGCAAGATATTTTCTTACCCACAGAGTAGCCTGTGTCCCAGGAATGAGCTTAGTTTACTCATTAAAAATGTGAAACAATTTTGATATCAACTGTACTAATTCATGTTCAATACTCACCAAAGTCTGCATTACAAACGTCCACTTGAAGTATGAGACCCCAAAACATTGGTGTTCGGTAGTGAATTCTGCAGAGGAGTATTAACTAGTCTTGCAAGATGCTGGGTCATTGTCCACAAATACATGACATGAAACAAAACACACCAAATATATCAGGATATTGGAAACCTCAAGGGACAGGACTGTGACGTAGCCTATACACTGTGCAACAACACTAACTTGAGATTTATAATGCTAATACTGATTTTGGGCTGTGGGATGTGTAGTCCCTTTGTCTCTATTCTAGAAAATAGAATCGACAGAAACTTCTATTGGTCTATTGGTCTATTTATTTTATGAAGCTTACACAGAGCAAAATGGAAAATTGATTCCATTTGGAACCCTGGCTCACTTTGAGAACCAGTGGCTAACATTTAAACATCAACGTTTGGCATATTGTACAATGGTATATTTTTGTGCTGATATTATATCAAGCAAACACATCTTTCTTTCATAGGTTGTGGAGTGTAATAGGACATATGCAACATATAATGTAATAATTACAGTCCAATAATTACAGTCCACTAGACATGAGGCCCGCTGCGCGGGCCTCACGCCTAGAGTCCGCGCCGCTGTGGCAACAGGCGACAGGTAACGTGCGCTTAGTTCAATTTAGAAAATCGTGAGTAGTAGGATTTTTGTACACTTTGCAACACTGCATTTTGTCATAGGCCAGTTAATCTTTGGACATAAGAGGAATTGTAGTAGTAGTGGATAACATGAAATTGTCCAAGTGATAATGAACATGAACAGGGAGGTTGGTAATGTAGCAGTAATGGGAAAAAATGGAATGTGGAGGAGGACAGTGGTAATATCTATATAGTCAAAGGTCTGTGCATAATAAACCATAACAAAGAATGATACATAGTAGCAACTGTTTGCACAGCACCCTTTCCCGGCGGCGTCAAAGGGGAATTTCACCCATTTTCAACATTTTTTCTGTGAGTGTACAAATGCAACGAAATGAACCCTAAGGGGTTCATTTGGTTCCATTTGTACGCTCTCAGAAAAAAGAAGTGTCTAGAAATCCATTAACATGATGACATAGATCTTGATGATGCCATCAAGATGTGTTTCATCATGTTTTTGTGTTTTTTCTTCAGACCTCCATTTCCAGGAAACACAGAATGTGGGGAAACGTTTTTATCATGTCCACCCAGTACCTCTAGGGTATACTAATGACATATTAGAATGTTGAAAATGGGTGGAATTCCCCTTTAAAATGCTTCAATCTGGTGCACTTTGAGATCAAATATTTTTCATAATATAATCAATACAAATAAAACCTTATTAATGCAAACTTTTAGTGGGCCCCCCTACAATTGTCCCCCTTTTCCCCACGTTGTCACGGATAAGGTTTAGATTGAACCCAAATGCAGAGCCACAGTAGACAGAGGAGAAATATTAAGAATTTAATAGTAGAACAACATCAAAACTACATCCATACAGGCAGAAGAACAACAGTTCAAAGCTTACGATGTAGAATGCTGAAAGTAGGGTTACAGGGTCCGAAACATGGAGACTCCAGGAACAAACAATGACGATGTATAACCTGACAGAGTGTTAGTGAAATGAGTCCAGTTATATAGGGAGTGGAAAATTAGCTGAGTGTTCACAGGTGAGATGATCAGGTAGTTAGAGACAGGTGGGTGCTGGCAGAGTGGAGGGGAATGTGGGAGTGGTTTAGGGCTGACACTGTCTGAGGGGCGCCAGACCCTGACACACGTGTCTACGCCCGTGGGCCCTACAACTAACAAAAGGAAGAAAATGGACCCTTATGGCCCTGGAGACGTGTTAGTGAAATTGCCTATTATGATTAGTGGTAATAGTATTAGTAGTAGTATTCCTATTATTATTATGCCGTTCGATTCATATATTGTCCCCACCAGTGGAGCCCCAATCAATGGCAGCAATTTTCTTTGCATTTTTTGCAAAATTGTTTGCATTTGTACAGTCATAAAAATGGGTGGAATTGCCCTTTAATGTTTACACGTCGTCAGAACCGGGACCGCCAACAGCGGGTTCACGGAGCGTATTCTCAGGCTGTGTGTGGATGTGTGTTCGAATGGGATAAGCAGGGGTGTAGTGGAGGGGGGGGGGGGGGGCGTCCCCCCACTTTTCAGATCTAAAATATGTTTGGGAATGAAAAAAATCATTAGCATGGTGAAATACATCTTGATGACATCATCAATATGTGTTTCGCCATGTTAATGAGTTTCCTTTATTCTGAGAGTGTGCAAATGGAACCAAATGGACCCGCTAGGGTCCATTTGGTTCACATTTGTACACTTTGAAAAAAAAAATGGGGGAGTTCCCCTTTCAGAGGCGTCCCCCCACTTCTAAAAGGGGGTCTAAAAGCACCACCACTGGGGATAAGTGTATTGAAAGTGGGGAAGTTACCAAAGTAGCTGGGGCGATGCGTTGAGTAGAGCCGGAGCGACCGTAACGGTGACCGTAGTGTTTAGAAATGAACGCGGTGAAGCAGGGTTGGAGTTGTCGCCTACAACTCTGTGTGTACGCAAGTCGGTGTGTATTGTAAGACTCTGGGCAAGGGGCATGTGGAATCAGAGTTGCGACATTGGGGGGCCAGAAACTGAGCGCCCGGGTGCTGTTCATTCATGCAACCTGAATAGGAGACAAAGGAGCGAAAAGCGCTGCGTTAATGCTGGATTGTCAGGCGCTATGAGCATGCCGCTTGAGACGCCTGGCTTCGGAGGTCCAGTAAATAGAAAGTGACGACCGTTTTCTGCATGGCATGTTGTTAGTTCCAGAGAGTCATGTCGGGATATTAGCATTCTCTCTTAGCATTGTCGCATCGACTGGCTCGCTCATGTTATGTGGCTGGTGCGGTGACGTCACAGTAGTTGGGTAGTTGTTGTTGTTTCTGGCCCATGTTAGTGGATGTGTGGTCCGAAACGGTGACGATTTTGACGTCACAGTAGTTGGGTCGTTGTTGTTAATATTTGATTGATTTTCATAAAAACGATGACTGTACAAAAAATATGATAGTTACATGGATGTAATATAGCCTATGCTGTGTAGACATAGGTGCTGGAGGTGTTGTGCATAGTGAGATGTGTGCAAACATTGTAGTTTGGTAGCAGAAGCGTCACAAAGGCGAACGGATAAACGGGCGAGACGCTCTCCTATTATAGTAGCAAGATGACAAGGTCAGAGTCAATTACACACTGTCCAATTCTCAGTCAAAATCAATATACATGTCCATTAAACATTGCATTAAAACTGGAGTGTCTATGGAAAACCACTGCATTGTTAAATTATGCGATCTTAACATTCTGTTATGTGATGTCCAGGAGATGTTTATGCACTTCAATCCTGTTGCATTGTAATTTCAAAAAGCAAAACACAAAGCAAACACAAAGCGTACTGCATACACACTAATTCATCAATTCAGTTGTTTGTTTGTTTTTTCTGCAGAAATCACAATTATTTGGCTTTCTCTCCAGTGTGAATCCCCCTGTGTTTTTTAAGGCTGGAAATTTGGGAGAAGTGTTTTCCACAATGTTCACATCCATATGGTTTCTCTCCACTGTGGACTCTCTGGTGGACTTTAAGGTGGGACATTTGATTGAAGTGTTGTCCACACAGATCACATCCATAGGCTTTCTCTCTGGTGTGAATTCTCTGGTGGGCTTTAAGGTTGGACATTTCGGAGAAGTGTTGCCCACACTCATCACATCCATAGGGTTTCTCACCAGTGTGAATTCTCAGGTGTCTTTTAAGGCTAGACATTTGAGAGAAGTGTTGTCCACACTGATCACATCCATATGGTTTCTCACCAGTGTGAATTCTCTGGTGTTTTTTAAGGCTGGACATGTGAGAGAAGTGTTGTCCACATTCATCACATCCATAGGGTTTCTCTCCGGTGTGAATTCTCTGGTGTCTTTTAAGGATAAACATTTGAGAGAAGTGTTTTCCACACTGATCACATCCATAGGCTTTCACACCAGAGTGAATTCTCTGGTGTTTTTTAAGGTTGGACATTTCAGAGAAGTGTTGCCCACACTCATCACATCCATAGGGTTTCTCACCAGTGTGAATTCTCTGGTGTTTTTTAAGGCTTGACATTTCAGAGAAGAGTTGTCCACACTGATCACATCCATAGGGTTTCTCTCCAGTGTGAATTTTCTCGTGTCTTTTAAGGCTGGACATGTGAGAGAAGTGTTGTCCACACTCATCACATCCATATGGTTTATCTCCGGTGTGAATTCTCTTGTGTCTTTTAAGTTGGGCCATTTGAGAGAAGTGGTGTCCACACTCATCACATCCATATGGTTTCTCTCCTGTGTGAATTCTCTTGTGGATATTTAGGTCTCCCATTCGAGAGAAGCGTTTACCACATTGATCACAGGAGTGAGATTTTTGCTTCATCAAGCTTCTTTCTTCATTCACATTCAATGCTGAATTGGAAATAAAGAGAAAGAAAATGTTGTTAGAGGTTGCTTCTACTCTCTGGACTGGAAATACAAAAAAATACAAAAAAGTGATTTATTTTGATTTACAGTTTCAACAGTCATTCATATTTTTCCTCCACAACCTAAATTGTTCTTGATTAAATAATACACATTACTATATAACATCATATAACAGAATACATACAACTAAACAGTAAATAACTTACACATATCTTGGTGATCATTGGGCTGAGCAAAATTGTTCCTGGTGGTGTCAAGAGAGTTCATCTTCACCTGGAGCCTGAAGTCTACAGTCAGATGGGATCAGGAATGGTTGATATCCTAGAGTAGTTGTGGAGAACTGACTACTACAAGCTCTTCTTATACTAGAAAGCCTGAGTTGGAACCATTAACTGCTTGGTACTGATTGGTCAACGGGGGAGAACAATAACCATCTCTCCACTAATCACAAACTGCTGCATGTGTTCCACCCCTCCCTAGCTCCTCCCCCCAGGTCATGCACATCATAGAAACAAACTGCCAACTGTGGGATAGCTTTGTAAGGTTCATATTGATTTCACCTAAACTTCACTTTCACAATAAACCTTAATCTGCGTGGCACCTTTTTAGACAATGTAATAAAGTGCTTAATTTAAAAACAATATTTGTTTTTTTGACCTCCAGTAGGGCTAAATTAAGACCATAATTGCTGACAAGGCACATGTAGTTCAAGTAGTTCGGTATGGTATTTTGGTGTGTTGTCTCGGTGCTGACTTAACTAATTTACTGTGGAATAAGAGATTAACTTGGGTGCTCTTATAAAGAATGACGCTCCTCAGGCAAGACCTTTAAGCTGCAAACATGTCTTGTTTATTACAAACACAACATGGACCATCGCAGGATCTGACGAACCATGAAAGTGTCTCAAGTGACAGTAAAGCCAGTCATTTATACAGACAGAATACATTGATTTGTGATCTCATGCAGTGAATGTGTGTGTGTGTGTGTGTGTGTGTGTGTGTGTGTGTGTGTGTGTGTGTGTGTGTGTGTGTGTGTGTGTGTGTGTGTGTGTGTGTGTGTGTGTGTGTGTGTGTGTGCGTGTGTGTGTGTGTGTGTGTGTGTGTGAGGTTGAAAGGTCCCTACAGCACCACCTTTGACAAAGACCATTGATTAATCAGCTGTATGTTAATTACTCAGGTTGAATCATGAGACCAAACAACCATCATGTGTCTTGTGACTGTCTTGGGTGGGTGTAGGGAAACAGGTTTTACACAACTGTTAATCAAATGACCTCTTAACTCTTATGTATGTGTAAATGTGAATGTGTATTTTTGAACCTAGGCTAAGCACAATGAAACACATATACATATATACGTATGTACTGTATACACAGACACATACACACATAAATATACATATATATGTGTATATATATTATAAAGGGAGAGGACAACTGTTTCTAGGCCCAGTCTGCATACAAAGCTAGTTGACCCTTCTACTCTGAGGATAAACAATGACCTCATGTGAGCATGTGTGAATTAGACTTTGGTCCACTTCTCCTTCAACATAGGATGCTTAAGTTGATTGGACTTGTACCGTCTACCGTAGACTTTTGAGATTACCAATACTATAAATTTACTATATAATATAATGTGGGTTCTTATAAACCACAGGTGCCAAGCCATTCTGTTCAATAAAATCTTAAAATCTTTTTCAAATCAATGGGAAAATGAAATAAAGGGCCTGTTCAGATTGTTGGGGGCATTTTTATTATTATCATTTTGTTCAATAGCCAATAAAAACAATTTGTGATCACCAGGACCCTTTTAGCTGTTTTGATCACTAACAATACTTATTTTGTCCAGTTCTGAATAGTTTCTGTGTTCCTGAAAGTACATTGTCAGTCTCACATCAAGTGGGAGATGGTTTGGCTCAAGTCTCAGCTGGGAATGATATTTTGAGGCAAAAAAGGGCAGCAGAGAAGGAGTTAAAGGAGGAAGGACCGCCTTGTAGCTGCATTCTGTACTAACTGTAGGCAGTATATGGACCCTTTGCTGGGTGTTGAATAGAGGGTATTACTGTAGGAGGCTTACAAATTGGTGAAACAACTTCACATAGTTTAGGTGCTTTAAAGGGCCGGTTGAATCATGTAAATGTTATGGAAATAAAGCATCAAATAAACAATGGCTACTCATGGTGTGACATTGGAGGACAAGGACAAAATCTTCTATTGTAGTGAAGGAATGTGAAACACTCCACTGCAGGTGAGTGAAATGACTGTGAATAGTGCTATCATCCAATCACAATGTGACCATTAACATGTGATTATCATTGTTTAACCCATGAGCATTTTAGCATAATTTAAAAGGGAGTCAATAGCAGCTGTTGAACAATGAAGGAACAACAGCTTTCTACATTATGTGAAGAGACCCACTTTAGGATTTACACCAACTTTGCCTCAGTAAACACCTTTCCATATGAGTCATTATGTGAATACTTAGGCCACCACATTTGCCTCCAAATGTACAACTAAAAGGTTTTTCACCTGTATGGGTCATCACCTGCAGTTTGAAATTACCTGTGTCACTGCAGCCTTTTTCACAAACTGTGCAATATAAATTTTAATATACAGTGAAATAAGACAAATGTGCAAAGTAAATTGTAATGATTACAGTCCAAGTAACAACCCACAGCTGGGTCACACACACTGCAAAGTAAACAAAAAAAAAGTTTAAACACACCAGTTGAATTACACACCAAAAGGAAGCACGCTGTAACAGAACCCAGCACCAGTGAAACCCCCTCCACCTAACCAGCAATTTCCCTGTTCTCCTGTTGTCTTAAATGTGGCGATCAGTTAGATTATTCAATGTTGGTTTACAAACAGAACAAATATACATACAAAATGAAATCAAATAAACAAAATAATGAAGGACAAAAGCAGCAGCAGCAAGGCAGCCCAGGATGTCACGTAACAAGACAAGGAAACTCTGTTTAACAGCATATAACTATACTACAATGAAAGGAAACTACTTTGGAAATGCCTTTTAATTCAGTTACTGTGCTTACACACACACACACACACACACACACACACACACACACACACACACACACACACACACACACACACACACACACACACACACACACACACACACACACACACACACAACACAGTCACCCTGCAGTAGATACCGTGCAATCAGTCCATATACAGATTTCAACTGTGAAATCTGTGAAAATATTTGCATACATCCAATGTATGTTGATAAGTTAGGGTCATGTTATTAAAGGGGAAATAACATGAAATTTAACGTTTTAATATTTTAGTGTTTTTGGTGCTCCCATGTGTGTTTTCTATCCCCATAGATTATCTAGTTTGAACAATCAGTCTTTCACATCATATAGGAGCTTTATTGTGAAGTGCTCTCAGGAACAGCTTATTTGACCATTATGTCATCAATGCACCCTGCGTTGTATGAATTCCTCCTCTCCTTCAGTCTTCAGTTCCACATTTGTATTTCCACTTTGTTTATAATGTCTACCGTTGTTGATTTTCCACATTGACATAGACTTTAAACAAGCCTGGGTTTATCTAGCATCAGTATTACAGTATAATGACTCTATAAAATATCCTGCATATTAGCGCCCCACCACCTGCTGCAGTACACTGTGGTACTGCAGGTAAATTGTCCATGAAGAAATGACAAGGGCTGGTTATATCAGTGGTGATTAAGACTCAAACAATTAGAAATAAGCTTGAGGGACAATACACATATACAATATGATATTTAGGTTTGATGTAGAGTTCCTGGCTGGCTACATATGCAGATCTAGGTGATGATCCAATATTCTCCATGCATGGTTATGCAGGGATAGATTTTGGCCAGTGTGGTGTGACATTTCACAATGTGTGACCATATATGGAGGCATGGCTAACTGATAACATGTACAGTATGGATGAGGCACATGAGCACTGCATGCTGTATGGCCTGTTCCTCAAAGTCTGCATTACAAACATGCATCTGACGTAACAGAAACATCCCAAAACCTTTTGTATTTATTTTGTGCAGTTATATCATGTAATATGTCTGCTGCTGCATTGTCTAAAGGAAGCAACAATATATTTTACCCTTATGTACCTGTACTGTACATAAGATGTAACAATAAAACACAGCATTGAACCATGTCTCTGGTTTAAACCACATTCCATGTATTATAATGAAGATCAAACCTTATACATTTGTTTTGTGCTTAAGTGTGTGTGTTTTGTGTGCATAATGTAATGGTGTAGTACAAACAACCATGAAGGACAAAAGCAGCAGCAGCAAGGCAGCCCAGGATGTCGACTAACAAGACAAGGGAACTCTGTTTAACAGCATGTAATTATAATACACTGAAAGCAAACTACATGTGATGTGAAATGCCTTATAATTTAGTTACTGCACACACACACACACACACACACACACACACACAACACACACACACACACACACACACACACACACACACACACACACACACACACAAACAAACACACACACACACACACACACACACACACAGTCACCCCTGCAGTAGATACCGTGCAATCAGTCCAGATACAGAGTTCATTATGCTATTCAAATGGTATTGATGTGCATTAGCATGTCAATATTGACGTGCTAATGCTAAAGGTACCATTTGAATAGAATTGAACTATATACCAGGACTGAGTGTGTCTGTTGTACTGTGTAAAGCTGTGAGCTTCATTACCATAGACAGAATGCGGTTTCACATGTGGAATTGTTTTGGGGAGTGTCATACAGACAATGAATGTTGATATGCTATGGCCATATTATTATCTGTTGGATTTACCTTAGACATGTCATTATGCAAGATATTTTCTTACCCACAGAGTAGCCTGTGTCCCAGGAATGAGCTTAGTTTACTCATTAAAAATGTGAAACAATTTTGATATCAACTGTATTAATTCATGTTCAATGCTCATCAAAGTCTGCATTACAAACGTCCACTTGAGGTATGAGATCCCAAAACATTGGTGTTCGATAGTGAATTCTGCAGATGAGTATTAACAAGATGCTGGATCATTGTCCACAAATACATGAGGTAAAACAAAACACAACAAATATATCAGGATATTGGAAACCTCAAGGGAGAGGACTGTGGCGTGTACACTGTGCAACAACACTAACTTGAGATTTATAATGCTAATACTTCTGAATCTCTGACGAGAGTATATTATAGTACATTGTGGGCTGTATAATGAAATTAGGGTATTTTATGACATCTCTAATGAAATGAAAAGTGGGAGTGCTGTCTGATTCTGGGCTGTGAGATTTGTAGTCCCTTTGTCTCTATTCTAGAAAATAGAATCGATAGAAACTTCTATTGGTCTATTTATTTTATAAGGCTTACGCAGAGCAAGAATGATGGAAAAATGATTCCATGTGGAACCCTGGCTCACTTTGAGAACCAGTGGCTAACATTTAAACATCAACGTTTGGCATATTGTACAATGGTATATTTTTGTGCTGATATTATATCAAGCAAACACATCTTCCTTAGTTACAACAGTTAGTTACAACAGGTGCAATTATCTAGTTGCACCTGTCACTACAGCATTTCCCACAAGTGGTGCAATAAATAACACATGTTTGTTCATAGTTTTTTTTTTTTTTTTTTTTTTTTTTTTTGTGGAGTGTAATAGGACATATGCAACATATAATGTAATAATTACAGTCCATGACAAGGGGACAAAATAGGTCAGAGTCAATTACACACTGTCCAAATCTCAGTCAAAATCAATATACATGTCCATTAAACATTGCAAACTGGAGTGTCTATGAAAACAAATGCATTGTTAAATTAAGCAATCTTAACATTCTGTGATGTGATGTCCAGATGTTTATGCACTTGAATCCTGTTGCATTGTAACTTCAAAAAGCAAAACACAAAGCAAAACGCAAAGCAAACAAAGCGTACTGCATACACACTAATTAATCAATTCGGTTGTTTGTTTGTTTTTTCTGCAGAAATCACAATTATTTGGCTTTCTCTCCAGTGTGAATTCCCCTGTGTTTTTTAAGGTTGGACATTCGATTGAAGTGTTTCCCACAATGAACACATCCATAAGGTTTCTCTCTGGTGTGAATTATCTGGTGAACTTTAAGGCTGTCTAGACGAGAGAAGTGTTGTCCACACTCCTCACATCCATATGGTTTTTCTCCGCTGTGAATTCTCTGGTGGGCTTTAAGGCTGGACATGTGAGAGAAGTGTTGTCCACACTCATCACATCCGTAGGGTTTCTCTCCGGTGTGGATTCTCTGGTGTTTTTTAAGGCTTGACATTTCAGCGAAGACTTGTCCACACTGATCACATCCATAGGGTTTCTCTCCGGTGTGAATTCTCTTGTGTTTTGTAAGGCAGGACATGTGAGAGAATTGTTGTCCGCACTCATCACATCCATAGGGTTTCTCTCCGGTGTGAACTCTCAGGTGGACTTTAAGGCCGTCTATACGAGAGAAGTGTTGTCCACACTGATCACATCCATAGGGTTTCTCACCGGTGTGAATTCTCTGGTGTTTTCTAAGGCTGGCTATTTCAGAGAAGTGTTGTCCACACTGATCACATCCATAGGGTTTCTCTCCGGTGTGAATTCTCAGGTGTCTTTTAAGGCTAGACATTTGAGAGAAATGATGTCCACACTGATCACATCCATAGGCTTTCTCACCAGTGTGAATTCTCTGGTGTGTTTTAAGACTGGACATGTGAGTGAAGTGGTGTCCACACTCATCACATCCATATGGTTTCTCTCCTGTGTGAATTCTCTTGTGGATATTTAGGTCTCCCATTTGAGAGAAGCGTTTACCACATTGAACGCAGGAGTGAGATTTTTGCTTCATCAAGCTTCTTTCTTCATTCACATTCACCGCTGAATTGAAAATAAAGAGAAAGAAAATGTGGTTAGAGGTTGCTTCTACTCTCTGGACTTAAAATACCAAAGAAACTAGTGATTTATTTTGATTTACAGTTTCAACAGTCATTCAAATTTTTCCTCCACATCCTGCATTGTTCTTGATTAAATAATACACATTACTATATAACATCATATAACATAATACATACAACTAAACAGTAAATAACTTACACATATCTTGGTGATCATTGGGTTGAGCAAAATTGTTTCTGGTGGTGTCAAAAGAGTTCATCTTCACCTGGAGCAAGGAGTCTACAGTCAGATGGGATCAGGAACGGTTGATATCCTAGACTGCTGCATGTGTCCCACCCCTCTCTAGCTCCTCCCCCAGGCCATGCACATCATAGAAACAAACTGCCCACTGTGGGATAGCTTTGTAAGGTCCATATTCAATTCACTTAAACTTCACTTTCACAATAAACCTTAATCTATGTGGCACTTTCTTAGACAATGTAATAAAGTGCTTAATTTAAAAACAATTTGTTTTTTGACCTCCAGTAGGGCTAAATTAAGACCATAATTGCTGACAAGGCTCATGTAGTTCAAGTAGTTCGGTATGGTATTTTGGTGCCAAGCCATTCTGTCCAATAAAATCTTAAAATCATTTATTTTCCCCCAACAATGGGAAAATGAAATAAAGGGCCCGTTAAGTTTGTTGGGGGCATTTTTATTATTATCATTTTGTTCAATAGCCAATAAAAACAATTTGTGATCACCCGGACCATTTTAGCTGTTTTGATCACTAACAATACTTATTTTGTCCAGTCTGTCTGAATAGTTTCTGTGTTCCTGAAAGTATAGTTCTATCATCCAATCACAATGTGACCATTAACAGGTGATTATCATTGTTGTTGTCAATTTAAAAGGGAGTCAATAGCAGCTGTTGAACAGTGAAGGAACAACAGCTTTCTACATTATGTGAAGAGCACCACCTTTCCGTGGGGTGGCCTAAGTCCTCATGTGAGTACTTAGGCCACCACATTTGCCTCAACATGTACAACTAAACGTTTTTTTCCACTGGTATTGATCTTTTTTTTTTTTTTTTCTTTTACAAATTGTGCAATATATATTTTTTAATATACAGTGAAATTAGACTTACAGTCCAAGTAACAACCCCCAAGCTGGGTCACACACACTGCAAAGTAAACAAACAAACACAAAAAGACAAAAACAAAAACTTTCAACACACCAGTTTAATTACACACCAAGAGGAAGCACGCTGGAACAGAACCCAGTACCAGTGAACCCCATCCACCTATCCAGAACACAACCAGCAATTTCCCTGCAGTAGATACTGTGTAATCAGTCCAGATACAGAGTTCATTATGCTATGCTATTCAAATGGTATTGATGTGCATTAGCATGTCAATATTGATGTGCTAATGCTAAAGGTACCATTTAAATAGCATTGAACTCTATACCAGGACGGAGTGTGTGTGTCGTACTATGTAAAGCTGTGAGCTTCATTACCATAGACAGAATGTGGTTTCACATGTGGAATTGTTTTGGGGAGTGTCATACAGACAATGGACGTTGATATGCTATGGCCATATTATTATCTGTTGGATTTACCTTAGACATGTCATTATGTCATATTTTCTTACCCACAGAGTAGCCTGTGTTCCAGGAATGAGCTTAGTTTATTCATTAAAAAATGTAAATCAATTTTATTAATAACTACTATTAACAACTATATTAATAATGTTCAATGCTCATCAAAGTCTGCATCACAAACGTCTACCCAAACCATTGAGTTGGTGTTTGATACTACCAGAACAGTGGCCTTGTGGTAGAGTGTCCGCCCTGGAACTGGGAGGCCGGGTTTGATTCCCGGTTGGGTCATACCAAAGACTCTAAAATATGGGACCAATGCCTCCCTGCTTGGCACTCAGCATCAAAGGGATGGATTGGGGTCAAAATCAGCTAATGATTCCCGAGCGCGGCAAGCCACAGCTCACCGCTCCTTGGAGCTCACCACTCCAAGTGATGGGTTAAAAGCGGAGGTCCAATTTCGCTGCGGTAACGTAGTGACAAATCATGCGACTTTGACTTTTTTTTGATAGTGAATTCTGCAGATGAGTATTAAATAGTCTCTCAAGGTGCTGTTTGGATCATTGTACACAAATACATGAGATATAAAAAACAATACACAGCAAATACAGAATATCTCGTTATTGAAAACCTCAAGGGACAGGACTGTGACGTATACACTGTGCAACAACATTAACTTAAGATTTATAATGCTAATACTTGTAAATCTCTGATGGGAGAATGTTATATAGTACATTTTGGGCTGTATATTGTGATGGCAGGCACGTGACATTGAAAACGAAAAATCAAACATATGTAACATGAATAAACCACTAGAGCCCAGTAATAAAGTAGTGAAATTAGGGTATTTCATGACATCTCTCATAGATCAGAAGTGGGAGCGCTGTCTGATTTTGGGGGTGTGAGATTTGTAGTCCCTTTGTATCTATTCTAGAAAATAGAATAGATAGAAACTTCTATTGGTCTAATGACTAATTATTTTATAAAGCGTACACAGAGCAAGTTGGAAAATTCATTGCACGTGGAACCCTGGCTCACTTTGAGATCAGTAGCTAAAATTTAAAAATCAAGGTTTGGCATATTGTACAATGTTATATTGTTGTGCTGATGGTATATCAAGCAAACACATCTTTCTTTCATAGGTTATCTATTTACAACAGCTGCAATTACCTAGATTTAGCTTTGAGGAATTCATTGTAGCCTGCTTGGTATGAGAAGGTATGAGAATGGTACTTGGGGGTACAGCCATTCTTCAGTTTCGGTTTATTATTGACACTGTTCAGTGACTTCATTTTTATTCCCACACCCCTGGTTTCTCCTCTCTCCCCATTCTTCAGTTTCGGTTTATTATTGCTCTGTAACCCCCGCCCTGCCCCCAACACACATACACCAACTCTTCTTTGATTGGCTCAGCATACACCCTTTGTGAGTATTTAACAGAGCTATGTTTCATTATTCTGACACATTGGTCTCTGCAAGCTGCAAGGACTGAAGTTCTCTCTCTCTTGTCAGAAGGAAACACAGAGCTGAGAAATGTCCTTTCTACAATCACTGATGTTTTTGGTCAATGGGAGACTGGCTGCAGCAGCTGAAGAGATATGTGAGACTGTTGGAAGAATTCTAAAAGAGTATGAGGATGAGGCTTTCTACTTGAAACAAGAAATTGACCACAAAAGCAGACTACTGGATATGGCTACGAAGGAGAGCATCAACTTACAGAGAGCAGGTTGGTACTGTAGACTAGATTATAGACCAGAGAATGAGAGCGTGATTTGGAAAAAACGACTACATGAAGCAGGTTAGAGAAATTGACAGACACATCATAATTCAGGGGTTTTCAGTGGTCCCTGAGGGGATTCCAGGTCGTACCCAATCTATGCAACTACAGAATGTAGAAGATTAATGGTTATTTTGATGCGGTTGTTTGCTGAAATCCAACTGGAATTGTGGACAAAAACAAAACAAAGAAAAAAAACAAGAAGTTTTTGGTTCTGTGGAGCTAAAATGTCAAATTGTCCGTTGCTTAAATTCCGAATAGTGGGCCCTGGTATGAAAATGTTTGAAAACCACTGTCATAAATCATACTGCAGACGAGAGAATCAGTCTCAGAGTCAAGTTTGCTTGGAGTGTAGTTTTAAAGTGAGAGGTTGTAACTTTCATGGTATTGTTGTTGTTGTTGTTGTGTGTGTGTGTTGGTGTGTGTGTGTGTGTGTGTGGTGTGTGTGTGTGTGTGTGTGTGTGTGTGTGTGTGGTGTGTGTGTGTGTGTGTTGTGTGTGTGTGTGTGTTATTTTTTGTGTGTGTGATGTTAACCTTCCTCCAAAACCTAAAAAAGTGAATGAAATGACAAAAATGACATATTCAGGCCTGACCGTTGTGATGTAAACAACACAGGTTTTGCTGTGGTGATATAGTGTATATGGTGCACATAACCAACATAATAATATATTTTTGTCTGATTTCCTAGGCATCCTGCACCAGTTGGGGAGGAACTCTGTTCAGGTCCAGGAGAACCAGAGTCCCCACATATTAAAGAGGAACCAGGGGAACAACTTGTCACAGGGGAGGAGGGGTTGAAATAGTAGTTGTGAAAACTGAGGATGATGTTGAAAACAAAGAGACAGTGCCTGTAGACAACAGCTCAACTGAACTCATGACAGCACAAGGTGATTCACAGGACTGTGGAAAATCACAACCAACTAGTGATGCCCAGATTAGCTCTGGTTCTAAATCTGACACTGAAGACAGTGATAAGTGGGAGTTGAACAGCGATGATCGAACCGTTTCGAACAGACTAGCATCCCCCGAGACACAAGATGTGGAAGGAAAAAGGGTGTCTGATACACCAGAAAAGCTGTTTCCTTGTTCAATGTGTGGCTTTGCTGGTACAGCAGCTAATCTAAAATTTCATATGAGGATATGTCACCCCACCTTTGTGTGTACAGTTTGTGGGAAAAACTTTAGTAAACAGTATATTCTAATTGAACATATGAGGACTCATACAGGAGAAAGACCCTTTATGTGCACGGTGTGTGGCAAAGGCTGTAGTCGCATGAATGGTCTGAAACTGCACATGAGGACCCATACGGGGGAGAAGCCATTTACTTGCACAGTCTGCAGCAAAAGCTTTGCTCAAATGGTTAATCTAAAATCACACATGATGACGCACACAGGGGAAAAGCCCTTTGTATGTACAGTTTTGTGGAAAAGGCTTCAATCAAAGAGGAAATCTAATGACACACATGAGGACTCATACAGGGGGACGGACAAAACATGTAGTACATGCAGTAGAAAATAGCAGTAGAAAACGGTATGTACTGTTTGCAGCAAAGGCAACATTATATAAACACAATTTGTATCATTCGTCATTTGTCTTCACATGGGTTATCAAATAATTGTGTTGATTCTTTATTGATGTTCTCATCACATTTACGTGCAGCTCATGTTACTAAATAGTAACGTGTTCAATCGGTGTTCACCTGCTGTGCTTAAGTGGTGCTCATAGATGCTCTGTAAATAAACATTTTTTTTTTTATTTCTTACCACAACCATGATTGCCATTATTGTGTCATTTTGAAGGTAATCAACTAAGCTCATCACCACGACATTCTGTCAGGTGATGATCAGTCACCCCTGTACTAGATCCTGTACAGTCAGTCCGGTTATAGATGCTATTCAAATGGCATTCAAATGCATTGTTAAAGCATTACCATGTCAATGCACCAAGGAGGAGGATCACAACCACTGTGCATTGCTTTTGCAATGCACAGTGCAATGGACTTGCTACAAGGACTCTGTGTGTGTGTGTGTGTGTGTGTGTGTGTGTGTGTGTGTGTGTGTGTGTGTGTGTGTGTGTGTGTGTGTGTGTGTGCGTGTGTGTGTGTGTGTGTGTGTGTACTCTTGTGTACAGCTGTAATAGTCATTACATAAATGGAATGTGGTTTCACCTGGGAAAATGTTCTCACCCAACACAAAATGCTAACCTTGAACACTCATAGCTCGTTTGACTGCCCACAGTGATCGATATTCATTATATGGAGAATGACAATAATACGATTGTTATATACAGTTTGTGCTGCAGCAAAGGTAACATTATTACCACACATTTTTATGAATCCTCATTCATCAAATAATGCCTCCACCTGGTTTATTATCGCATACTACTTTTTTATTTTGTCAATGTATTTTACTTGCAGCTGAATCAGTCTTCATCCACTGTCATTTGTTTCTGCTCATTGATGTTCTGTAAATAAACATTTGAATTTTCTCACCACCATTTAACATTTTTACTTTAATCAACTAAGCTCATTACAATCTGTCTGTGGTAATGGTGATAACACAGTCACCCCTGCACAAGATACCATACAGTCAGTCCAGATACAGAGTTCATTATGCTATTCAAATGGTATTGGTATGCATTAGCATGTCAATATTGATGCGACAACATGGGTGAGTCATCCATGGTGTTAATATTGACATGCTAATGCTTCAGTTAGAATTGGAAGGGTTTTAATGAGCAGTAATGAAGCCTAAATGTACCATTTGAATAGCATTGAACTCAATACCACGACTGAGTGTGTGTGAAGTACTGCATACAACTGTGATCTTCATTACCATAGACAGAATGTGGTTTCACCTGTGAAAATATTTGCATTGCTCTCAGGAACATCTTATTTGGCCATTATGATGTCATCAATGCACCCTGCGTTGTATGAATTCCTCCTCTCCTTCAGTCTTCAGTTCCACATTTTTTATTTCCACTTTGTTTATAATGTCTACCATTGTTGATTTTCCACATTGACATAGACTTTAAAAAGCCTGGGTTTATCTAGCATCAGTATTAAAGTATAATGCAGCTAAACTGTCCACGAAGAAATGGGACTGGTTATATCAGTGGTGATTAAGACTCAAACAATTAGAAATAAGCTTGAGGGACATATACAATATGATATTTAGGTTTGATGTAGAGTTGCTGGCTGGCTACATATGCAAATCTAGGTGATGATCCAATATTCTCCATGTATGGTTAAGCAGGGATAGATTTTGGCCAGTGCGGTGTGACATTTCACAATGTGTGACCATATATGGAGGCATGGCTAACTGATAACATGTACAGTATGTATGAGGCACATGAGCACTGCATGCTGTATGGCCTGTTCCTCAAAGTCTGCATTACAAACATCTGATGTAACAGAAACATCCCAAAACCTTTTGTATTTATTTTGTGCAGTTATATCATGTAATATGTTTGCTGCTGCATTGTCTAAAGGAAGCAACAATATATTTTACTCTTATGTACATAAGATGTAACAATAAAGCACAGCATTGAACCTTGTCTCTGGTTTAAACCACATTCCATGTATTATAATGAAGATCAAACCTTACACATTTGTTTTGTGCTGTGTGTGTTTTGTGCATAATGTAATGGTGTAGTAGAAACAAGGACACACAAGGGAATTGTAGCTGTATAGAACGTGAATCACAGTGGGTGAACACTGATTAACACTAAGCTGCAAGTAAAATGCATTAATAAAATGTAAAAAAAAAAAAAAAAAAGAATCAACACAAATAATGAACACAAGTATTTCATAAACCAGGAAAGAGCCATTATTTGATACATGATTATACAAAATGTGTTTACAATGTTGCCTTTGCTGCAATACAAACTGTATACTAACTGTATAATATAGTGCCTTTCTGCTGCATGTACTGCATGTTTTGTCCTCCTGTATGAGTCCTCATGTGTGACATTAGATTACATTAGATAGTGTGTGTGTGTGTGTGTGTGTGTGTGTGTGTGTGTGTGTGTGTGTGTGTGTGTGTGTGTGGGGGTGTGTGTGTGTGTGTGTGTGTGTGTGTGTGTGTGTGTGTGTGTGTGTTGTACTGTGTAAAGCTGTGAGCTTCATTACCATAGACAGAATGTGGTTTCACATGTGGAATTGTTTTGGGAGTGTCATACAAACAATGGGCCTCATGCGCCAACCGTTCTTAAGATGTTCTTAAGAAGTTTTTAAGAACATTTTGGGATCCTGAGGGATCCCAAAATGTTCTTAAAAACTTGAGGGATCATCCCTCAATGTTTTCTTAGCTGTGATTTGTTCGTAGGTAAGAACAAAATCTACGCACACTGAGGAGGACTCTTAGGGTGCCTTTTTTGTTCTTAAATGCAATCTGAAAAGAAAAAGGGAAAACAGCGCCCTCTACAAGATGTTAAAGTCTGGTGTGGGGACCTCAAGGGTCAATGAGGACATTCCAGGCGGTCCACAGCAAACATTTTACCACTCTTCTAATCCATTTTATACTTTGAAAATAGCTCATCTACAAGGTCACAGCACATTCCATTACTTTTGTAGATCAGATATTTGATAAATCTTCAAAACAAAAAATATTTTTGTGCCCCCCATAACCCCCCCACTATACCCACCTCATACCCCCCACCATACCCACCTCATACCCCCCACCATACCCACCTCATAACCCTCCCACCATGCCCCATAACCCCCCCCCATACCAAACCACCTCATAACCCCCCCACCATACCCACCTCATACCCCCCACCATACCCACCTCATACCCCCCCACCATGCCCCCCACCATACCCACCTCACCCCCCCCACCATACCCACCTCATAACCCCCCCACTATACCCTCCACCCCCCTTATCCCCATACACCCCCACCCTTCATACCCACCCTCCAGAGTCCAGTTATAAAATTTTATATTCACTACTATCCACTACTTCTGCAAATAACATGGGTATTGTGCTAATTTCAGCCATTTTAGCCTTTATTTCTTTGTATGAGGTCCTGTGAGTTCTGAGTGCTGCAATCACACACAGGTGTGACTGGAGTCATGCAAAACCACACCCCTGGGTAAAGCACAGGAAGGAGAGGGAATTCCCAATGCCTTATATGGGAATCGGTGGGGGTTCCTTATGGTAATTAGGATGCAAATGAAGACAGGTGGGGCGTCTACCTATGATAATTTGAAGGAACTGGCACCCCTTCAACTTACAAGGATTTGGATTCATCACCATAAGAACAAATTTTGCGAACAAAATGCCTACTTAAGAATGCTTCATGAATCGGACTGAACTTCTCTTAGAAATTCTCTTAGGAAGAAATCTAAGAGGAAAATGTAAGAATTATTGGCGCATGAGGCCCAATGAATGTTGATATGCTATGGCCATATTATTATCTGTTGGATTTACCTTAGACATGTCATTAGGCAATATATTTTCTTACCCACAGAGTAGCCTGTGTCCCAGGAATGAGCTTAGTTTGCTCATTAAAAAGTGTGAAACAATTTTGATATCAACTGTATTAATTCATGTTCAATGCTCATCAAAGTCTGCATTACAAACGTCCACTTGAGGTATAAGATCCCAAAACATTGGTGTTCGATAGTGAATTCTGCAGAGGAGTATTAACTAGTCTTGCAAGATGCTGGATCATTGTCCACAAATACATGACGTGAAACAAAACACAACAAATATATCAGGATATTGGAAACCTCAAGGACAGGACTGTGACATATACACTGTGCAACAACACTAACTTGAGATTTATAATGCTAATACTTCTGAATCTCTGACGAGAGTATATTATAGTACATTGTGGTCTGTAAAAATTAGGGTATTTTATGACATCTCTAATGAAATGAAACACATCTTTCTTTCATAGGTTATGTACTTACAACAGCTGCAATTATCTAGTTGCACTGTCACTACAGCATTTCCCACAAGTGGGTGCAATAAATAACAATGTTTGGTTATATACTTTTTTTTATTGTGGTGTGTAATAGGACATATGCAACATATAATGTAATAATTACAGTCCATGACAAGGGGACAAAATAGTTCAGAGTCAGTTACACACTGTCAAATCTCAGTCAAAATCAATATACATGTCAATTAAACATTGCATTAAAACTGGAGTGTCTATGGAAAACCACTGCATTGTTAAATTAAGCAATCTTAACATTCTGTTATGTGATGTCCAGGAGATGTTTATGCACTTCAATCCTGTTGCATTGTAATTTCAAAAAGCAAAACACAAAGCAAAACACAAAGCAAATGCAAAGCGTACTGCATGCACACTATTTCATCAATTCAGTTGTTTGTTTTTTCTGCAGAAATCACAATTATTTGGCTTTCTCTCTAGTGTGAATTCCCCTGTGTTTTTTAAGGCTGGACATTTGAGAGAAGTGTTTTCCACAATGTTCACATCCATACGGCTTCTCTCCACTGTGGACTCTCTGGTGGACTTTAAGGTTGGACATGTGAGAGAAGTGTTGTCCACACTCATCACATGCATAGGGTTTCTCTCCGGTGTGAATTCTCATGTGTGTTTTAAGGCTAGACATTTGAGAGAAGTGTTGTCCACACTGATCACATCCATAGGGTTTCTCACCAATGTGGATTCTCTGGTGTTTTTTAAGGCTTGACATTTCAGAGAAGAGTTGTCCACACTGATCACATCCATAGGATTTCTCTCTTGTGTGAATTTTCTCGTGTCTTTAAAGGTTGGACATGTGAGAGAAGTGGTGTCCACACTCATCACATCCATATGGTTTATCTCCGCTGTGAGATCTTTGGTGGGCTTTAAGGCTGGCCATTTGAGAGAAGTGGTTTCCACACTCATCACATCCATATGGTTTCTCTCCTGTGTGAATTCTCTTGTGGATATTTGGGTTGGACATGTGAGAGAAGTGGTGTCCACACTCATCACATCCATATGGTTTATCTCCGCTGTGAGATCTTTGGTGGGCTTAAGGCTGACCATTTGAGAGAAGTGGTTTCCACACTCATCACATCCAAGTGAAGTGGTTTCCACACTCATCACATCCATATGGTTTCTCTCCTGTGTGAATTCTCTTGTGGATATTTAGGTCTCTCATTCGAGAGAAGCGTTTACCACATTGATCACAGGAGTGAAATTTTTGCTTTATCAAGCTTCTTTCTTCATTCACGTTCAATGCTGAATTAGAAATAAAGAGAAAGAAAATGTTGTTAGAGGTTGCTTATACTTTCTGGACTTAAAATACAAAAAAAAATAGTGATTTATTTTGATTTACAGTTTCAACAGTCATTCATATTTTTCCTCCACAACCTGCATTGTTCTTGATTAAATAATACACATTACTATATAAAATCATATAACATAATGCATACAACTAAACATTAAATAACTTACACATATCTTGGTGATCATTGGGTTGAGCAAAATTGTTCCTGGTGGTGTCAAGAGAGTTCATCTTCACCTGGAGCAAGGAGTCTACAGTCAGATGGGATCAGGAATGGTTGATATCTAGAGTAGTTGTGGAGAACTGACTACTACAAGCTCTTCTTATACTAGAAAGCCTGAGTTGGAACCATTAACTGCTTGGTACTGATTGGTCAACAGGGAGAGACAATAACCTCTCCACTAATCACAAACTGCTGCATGTGTTCCACCCCTCTCTAGCTCCTCCCCCAGGCCATGCACATCATAGATAAACTGCCAACTGTGGGATAGCTTTGTAAGGTTCATATTGATTTCACCTAAACTTCACTTTCACACCTTAATCTATGTGGCACCTTTTTAGACAATGTAATAAAGTACTTAATTTAAAAACAATATTTGTTTTTGGACCTCCAGTAGGGCTAAATTAAGACCATAATTGCTGACAAGGCACATGTAGTTCAAGTAGTTTGGTATGGTATTTTGGTGCCAAGCCATTCTGTTCAATAAAATCTTAAAATCATTTATTTTCCCCAGCAATGGGAAAATGAAATAAAGGGCCTGTTAAGATTGTTGGGGGTATTTTTATTATTATCATTTTGTTCAATAGCCATTAAAAACAATGTGTGATCACCAGGACCATTTTAGCTGTTTTGATCACTGACAATACTTACTTTGTCCAGTTCTGAATAGTTTCTGTGTTCCTGAAAGTACATTGTCAGTCTCACATCAAGTGGGAGATGGTTTGGCTCAAGTCTCAGCTGGGAATTATATTTTGAGGCAAAAAGGGCAGCAGGGAAGGAGTTTAAAGGAGGGAGGACCGCCTTGTAGCTTGGCTGACAAGGACTAAATCTTTATTTTTCTATTGTTGTGAAGGAATGTGAAACACTGCACTGCAGGTGAGTGAAATGACCATTAACAGGTGATTATCATCGTTTAACCCATGTGCATATTTAGCATAATTTAAAAGGGAGTCAATAGCAGCTGTTGAACAATGAAGGAACAATGAAGGATTTAGAACAACTTTGACTCAGTAAACACCTTTCCATATGAGTCCTCATGTGAGTACTTAGGCCACTACATTTGCCTCCAAATGTACAACTAAAATGTTTTTTCACCTGTATGGGTTATGACCTGCAGTTTGAAATTACTTGTGTCACTGCATATGTATATAGACAAACTATATACATATACATTTTAATATACAGTGAAATAAGACTGTGCAAAGTAAAATGTAATGATTACAGTCCAAGTAACAACCCCAAGCTGGGTCACACACTGCAAAGGAAACAAAAAATAAAGTTTAAACACACCAGTTGAATTACACACCAAAAGGAAGCACGCTGGAACAGAACCCAGCACCAGTGAACCCCCCTCCACCTAACCAGCAATTTCCCTGTTCTCCTGTTGTCTTAAATGTGGCGATCAGTTAGATTATTCAATGTTGGTTTACAAACAGAACAAATATACATACAAAAAAAATGAAATCTAATAAACAAAATAATGAAGGACAAAAGCAGCAGCAGCAAGGCAGCCCAGGATGTCGCCTAACAAGACAAGGAAACTCTGTTTAACAGCATGTAACTATAATACACTGAAAGCAAACTACATTGGAAATGGCTTTTAATCCAGTTACTGTGCGCACACACACACACGCACACACACACACACACACACACACACACACACACACACACACACACACACACACACACACACACACACACCACACACACACACACACACACGCACGCACGCACGCACGCACGCACGCACGCACACAAACACACAGTCACCCCTGCAGTAGATACCGTGTAATCAGTCCATATACAGAGTTCATTATGCTATTCAAATGGTATTGATGTGCATTAGCATGTCATATTGATGTGCTAATGCTAAAGGTACCACTTGAATAGAATTGAACTATACAGTATACAGGACTGAGTGTGTCTGTTGTACTGTGTAAAGCTGTGAGCTTCATTACTATAGACAGAATGTGGTTTAACACGGGAATTGTTTTGGGGAGTGTCATACAGACAATGAATGTTGATATGCTATTGTCATATTATTATCTGTTGGATTTACCTTAGACATGTCATTATGCAAGATATTTTCTTACCCACAGAGTAGCCTGTGTCCCAGGAATGAGCTTAGTTTACTCATTAAAAAATGTAAAACAATTTTGATATAACTGTATTAATTCATGTTCAATGCTCATCAAAGTCTGCCATTACAAACATCCACTTGAGGTATGAGATCCCAAATATTGGTGTTCGATAGTGAATTCTGCAGGAGTTTAACTAGTCTTGCAAGATGCTGGATCATTGTCCACAAATACATGACGTGAAACAAAACACAACAAATATATCAGGATATTGGAAACCTCAAGGGACAGGACTGTGACGTATACCTGTGCAACAACACTAACTTGAGATTTATAATGCTAATACTTCTGAATCTCTGACGAGAGTATATTATTATAGTACATTGTGGGCTTTATAATGACATTAGGGTATTTTATGACATCTCTAATGAAATGAAAAGTGGCTGTGAGATTTGTAGTCCCTTTGTCTCTATTCTAGAAAATAGAATCGATAGAAACTTCTATTGGTCTATTTATTTTATAAGGCTTACGCAGAGCAAGAATGATGGAAAAAATGATTCCATGTGGAACCTGGCTCACTTTGAGAACCAGTGGCTAACATTTAAACATCAACGTTTGGCATATTGTACAATGTTATATTGTTGTGCTGATATTATATCAAGCAAATACTCTCTTTCATAGGTTATGTAGTTACAACAGCTGCAATTATTAGTTGCACCTGTCATACAGCATTTCCCACAAGTGGTGCAATAAATAAGAATGTTTGGTTATATATTTTTTTATTATTGTGGAGTGTAATAGGACATATGCAACATATAATGTAATAATTACAGTCCAATAACTACAGTCCATGACAAGGTCAGAGTCAATTACACACTGTCCAATCTCTGTCAAAATCAATATAGATGTCCATTATACATTACATTAAAATGGAGTGTCTATGGAAAACCACTGCATTAGTAAATTAAGCAATCTTAACATTCTGTGATGTGATGTCCAGGAGATGTTTATGCACTTCAAACCTGTTGCATTGTAACTTCAAAAAGCAAAACACAAAGCAAACACAAAGCGTACTGCATACACACTAATTCTTTTTCTGCAATCAATTATTTGGCTTTCTCTCCAGTGTGAATTCCCCTGTGTTTTTTAAGGCTAGATATTGAGAGAAGTGTTTTCCACAATGATCAACATCCATACGGTTTCTCTCCACTGTGGACTCTCTGGTGGACTTTAAGGTGAGACATTTGATTGAAGTGTTGTCCACACTGATCGCATCCATAGGCTTTCACACCAGAGTGAATTCTCTGGTGTTTTTTAAGGTTGGACATTTCAGAGAAGTGTTGTCCACACTCATCACATCCATAGGGTTTCTCTCCGGTGTGAAATTCTCAGGTGTTTTTTAGGCTAGACATTTGAGAGAAGTGCTTTCCACAATGATCAATCCATACGGTTTCTCTCCACTGTGGACTCTCTGGTGGACTTTAAGGCTGGACATCTGAGAGAAGTGTTGTCCACACTGATCGCATCCATAGGCTTTCACACCAGTGTGAATCTCTCTGGTGTTTTTTAAGGCTGGACATTTGAGAGAAGTGTTGTCCACACTGATCACATCCATAGGGTTTTCTCTCGGTGTGAATTCTCTGGTGTCTTTTTAAGGATAGACATTGAGAGAAGTGTTGTCCACACTCATCACATCCATAGGGTTTCTCTCCGGTGTGAATTCTCTGGTGTCTTTTAAGGATAGACATTTGAGAGAAGTGGTGTCCACACTCATCACATCCATAGGGTTTCTTCCAGTGTGGATTCTCTGGTGTTCTTTTAAGGCTTGACATTTCAGAGAAGAGTTGTCCACACTGATCACATCCATAGGGTTTCTCACCAGTGTGAATTTTCTCGTGTCTTTTAAGGTAGGACATGTGAGAGAAGTGTTGTCCACACTGATCACATCCATATGGTTTATCTCCGGCGTGAATTCTTTGGTGGGCTTTAAGGTGGGCCATTTGAGAGAAGTGGTGTCCACACTCATCACATCCATATGGTTTCTTCCTGTGTGAATTCTCTTGGGATATTTAGGTCTCCCATTCGAGAGAAGCGTTTACCACA